>BSBK01007786.1:632500-832798 GCA_027943335.1 Chamaecyparis obtusa
AGGGCCGCCATTAGCTCCAGCCAAAGGGCAATCAAGATATGGAGTAGTAATGTTAGATTCAACATCTAATAAAATACCATCCTTTCCAACAAATCCAGCACCCACCGAATCAACAAAAAATCTAGTATCACCCAGTGTAGAAAGAGAAGGTTCAAGTCCAACAACCGGGATAGGGATAGAGCCAACAACCCCAATAGACCCTTTGGGAACATTAATATCAGGACATAAGCCAACCTTCTCACCAGCAAGCAGAGGATTGCCAATATCTAGAGTAGCCTCCATCATAGGATGGGATGATCTTTTCAAGATACTGTAATGTTGGGTAGAAGCACCCTTCTACCAAGAAGGAGAAGATTTCTTCTTCTTGGAAATGAAGCCACATTGGGATGAAGTATGACCAGTCTTAAAACATTTACGATGTCTAAAAGAAATACCTTCAAAGTCAAGTTGTTGGATCCAAGGTCCCAAGGATGATTCAATTTTAATTTCAATTGGGAGGCCCTTCGAGGTATCAATTTCTACCAAGATATGAGAAAAAGTAGAATGCTACATATTATCAGACTCATTATGATCCAAAATGTCAAAAAAGTACTAACATATAATTAAATACAAAAGTTACTAACTCATTATGATGGATTGTGCAAATTTCATGCATCTAATCATTGTTAATATTATATTTTGAGCTATCAATTTGATTAAGGTTATGGTTTAGTTTTAGAGTTAGGATTAGGGCTCAGGATTTAAGAATAGGACTATGGTTTGTATCTTATGGTTAGGATTAGGATTTGCATCATAGATATTATTATTGTTAGGGTTAGATTTTAGGGTTAGGATTAGGATTAGGAATAGGGTTAGTGCAAGGACCAGACAAACCTAAAAGAAAAAAAAACTAGAGAGAATGGAAAAATAGATAAATACCCAAAATATAGGCACAATCATCCATACAAAGGCTCCAAAGAACTCGGGAAGCTAAAAGATGGTTGAGCAGCATCAATCCCTAAAAAAAGCCACCAAACCCTATACCAATGAAAATATGAGCCTAAATAATATATCACCATGGAGCACCAACAAGGACCTATCCAAAGGGAATAAAAAAAACTCCCCCTTTAAAAACACTAAAAAAACAATAGAGAACCTCCCAATTAGGGGAGGCCACAAAGATTGAAAGCTCCACACACAGGGACTAAAGCCCTTTAATAGTAGTAGAGTGGGAAAATAGTGTCCTCTATAACCCAACCAAACTGATGGAGCAACACAACAACCTAACCATAGATAGAATAATGGGTTGTAAAGCTCCAAAATCAACTGCCACCAAAAATAGCTAGAGGGATAAACCAAAGAATCCTAGGTCATGAATAGAACCACCATAGAAGAGAGTTGTAAGTTTCAAACCTACCACCACTAGAGGCATGTGATGAATGAAAAATCACACAATAGTGGTAAAAAGAACCTTAAGGTTAGACTAGAGAAAATCCAGTGCACCCATTAACCCTCAACATCAGGTCACTAAAAATCTCCAAGCACACAAAGAAACTTGGCCCACCACCAAAGATCCAACATCTAGAGAACACAAAAGAGCATGACTAGAGCTAAGAAAAAAGGGGGAAAATAGGTATTCCCACCCTCATCCAACTTCTCATAGTTAGATCCTAGAAAATCAACCTAAACATTTTCCTCACTGTTTCCATCTTCATGGGTAAGTGCACCAAGATGGTGAACAAAAAGGGGGGGTATAAGTGGCCATTTTTTTCTAAAATTAGGGAAACATGAACTTCACAAAGAGGTTTAAGGGTCATGTACCCAAAACTAGGAGTTGTGTAAAGAATAAGAATTATACTACTCTGAATCTAGTTTCTAAACTACTAATTTTTTTTTTAAATGGATAAGATTAAGAGGGTCAAACCTCTCGTGCATGAAAAATAGTTCCTAATTTTTTCAGAAAAACATAACATAGTTGTTTCCATGCGCTTCAAAAGATCTGTAGTTAGATTTAATATTTTGTAAAATCATTTGGCAAGATGATAGGTAAGAGTGAGATCTAGAAGTTGTGTATTTGTTTATAATTTTATGTTGAGTATTTTATTTTTTATGATTTTTTGAAGTGACTGCATCCTGAAAATTTGGTACATGTTTGTGCGCTGGGCATAACTTGCATCAAAATAATCTAAATTGCAAACTTTTTTTTTAAGTGTATAGAATCTAGTGTATAAAAGTAATATGTAATTTGTTTTGAATTTGGTCAAGTAGATCAAAAGTTATTAAAAAAATGGTAAACATATGTCTGTGAGGACTGTGAAGACATTGATAAAGAAAATTAAAGTTTACTATGCTAATGTTGTCCAAAAATAGAAAAATTTATATGGTCAGAAAGCTTAGAAGATGTGTGAGATGATGGTAGTAATTTTAGAGATACCCACTTGATCATTTGTAAAGCTGATGATTAGGAAGTCATGAAATCATGTTGAAAGAAGAAAAAATGTATAAATGGACAAAATTGGAGGGAAAATGAGCTTGCAAGACTTAGGGTTGTACCCAAAACCTTTTACCAAGCCATACAAAATAACCTGCTTAGGTTTTGAAAACCAAAAACCACAATTTCAAGTTCTACATAACCCGTACGGGTTATGAAGACATTAAAAAAATTACTTGTAAATGTGTAATACAATACACATTTATATAGATTTACATATACGATATGTTAATTGTTGGAAAATACAATTGAAACAATTGTTATATTGTCATTGATGTAAAACCTTAACTAGTGAGGTATTTTCTATCTAGTAAAGTACCATATCTTTTGATTGATGAAGAGGATTTAAAAAGAGGAGATAACAAGAAGACCTAGTGAAAAGTTGAGTTATGAGAAACTACAATGAGTACTTGATTAGTTGGCACATTGAAAAGATAATGTGTTATTTATCTATAACACTAAGTGAAGAAGTTAGTTGTTTTGAAGCTTAGAAGAAATGAGGATAGAAATTTTGAAAGCTTAGGCCTAACCGAGCAAAAGACCAGAAGATTAAGAAACTTTAGTGTAAGCCAAGTGATGATAGTGTTGACCGAGCACCAGTATAAGCCGAGCAAATTTAGTGTCAACCGAGTATCAGTAATTACCAAGTATCAAAGAAATAACCAAGTGAAGACAATAATTGCTGAGAAGAATAGTTTTAGTGATGACTGAGCTATCCAGTGAAGACCGAGTAGAAGAACACAGTGATGACCGAGTGTCAGCATTTTACAGTTTATGAAGGAATTGAGATTCCCAACTGAAATAGTTGAATTCTTGGGATATATAAAATGTATTGAAGATAAGGATGAATGACCTAGAACATTTAATGCATGGTAAACCATTTTGTTATGGATTCAAGGGGAAGTTTTAAGAAGTATCTAGAAGGATAAGGAGGAGAACAAAATGTTGGAAGGATTCAATGAATCTGACCTAAACCTAAGATCTATAGAGATGATTAAGTGACAAAAGATTAAGCTACCTAATCAAGGAGGTATAAGGATTACCTAATTGTAGGTTATGCAATGAGAGGTTGATTATATTGATTGGTGAACCTAAGAAGAAGGTTGAGAAGAGATGTGAAGAGCACAGAAGAGTTGTGGTGATTTCTTGAAGGGATTTCCAAGTAGACCAGAGATGGAGATGAAAATGAAGGCCAGCTAGTAGATCAGCATATGAGCTACAATTGATATGTATTTGCAAACTGAGTTATTTGTATCAAATAAAAACTACTATTACTTTCTAACCATTGTATCAGTTAAAATCCTTTAATCAAGGTTGACCTAACAATCATTTGTAAATCCTTTAATCAAGGTGACATTATAATGGGATGTTCTTAATCCCTCTAACAAGGCCACTCCTAACAGGGTGATTAAATCCTTTAACAGGGTCACACCTAGCAGTGTGTATTGTAACCTTTAACATGGTTGGCCCCTCACAGAGCTCACTTCAAAAGAGTGAAAATTTGGTGGCATGTTACTGGTATTTTTTCCCAAATTGGGTGTCCATGTTAAATCCTGGTGTCATACTTGTGTGACTGTTATTTGATGTGTTTTTTAGTTAAGAGTTTTATATTCTGCATGTTGATTACTTTTGGATAGTGGACTGCAAGTTTATGTTACTAGATATATTCTATAGAGACTGGGTGGATTGTTTAATAGATCTAAGTTGGTTGAAGTGTTTTAAATTTCAATTGGTACATCTAACCTGAGGATAACTGATTCACCTCCATCTCAGTTATTATAAAATCATTCTAACAATTGGCATAAGAGCTTGTGGTTCTTGTAAGGAAAATTTTGAAGGTACTTGAAGCTAAAGATCAAGATGTACAAAAAGGAGGTACCAAAGCTGAACAAGGAGAACTTCCCTACATGGCAAAGTTTGATGAAGTTACACCTAGCTCGAATTGGTGATGCAATGATGATCAGGATTAAATTGGGAAAATACTGAAATCCAATTTTTCATTTTTTTCTATTTGATATTTATTGAATACCTTTCCAACGAAGTAAATGGTTCACAATTCGGAGCTAGGACTAGAAAGTTATGCCTTCTCCAAGTGGACCTATTTTTTATATATAGTTTTTTGATAAATTTTGATAGTTTTAATAGTTTATTTGCAATAAACATTATGATGACTCTTCATTTCATTTCCAAGGGATTCTTGTGACCCTTGGAATCCATCATATTTGTATATACTCTAATTTTGAACATAATGGATTACTTTTTGGCTTGCAATCTTGTTGTTAATCTTCTTAGTTCTTTACATCGAACTTGACAATACTGCAGGTATTACACTAGGTATTGTAATCTGATTTCTTAATTTAGATCAAGTGAAATACTATGTGGAACATGAATACATAGCAGTATCGACACCTTTGATAGCCCAACAGATGAAGGAGAAGCAAGAACACAATCGAGGCAATGTTGGAGATTGCATCGGCCTTAAGTTATCCTGAATTTGAAGACATCAAGGATTGTACCAATGCAAAGCAAATGTGGGACACACTGACATCCATCTATGGTGGAGACAGAAATGTGTTAAGATCCAAATCTGAAAGCTTGATAGGTAAGTTTGATGAAATGAGAATGTTAGAAGGTGAAACTATTGTTCAATATTGTGCCAAAGTTAAAGAGGTAGTGAATGCTATTAGAGGAGCTAATGGAAACATTGATGATGAAACTATTATTAACAAGGTTTTGAGAACCCTACTTCTCATTTATGCTATTAGAGTTTTTGCAATACAAGAACTAAGATGTGCTCCTAGTAAAAACTTAATTTTGGAAGGTCTTGTTGGTAGACTTACTACTTTTGAGTTGTCAAATTTTGACAATTTCACTACTCATAATATTGAATCTGCATTCAAATCTCAATTGGTTCTTCAAAAGTCTAAGAAAGAAAAAGAAAGATGTGTGAGAAATAACAATGACACTTCTGATGATGATCTTGATGATCTTGAGGCACTCATGGCTAGAATACTACCGAGAGGAAAATGAAAATTCAAAGGTAAACTTCCTATAATCTATTTTGCATGTAATAAAGTTGGTCATATTACATCAAGATGCCCTAACAGGAATGACAAGGATGAAAGAAGGGAAAGCAAGTACAAAGACAAAAGGGATGACAAAGATTACATAAGGTATAAGGACTATAGTGATAAAGGTAAGAAATCTTGTTATATTGTTGAAGAAGAAACTGATATTGAATCTGATGAGTCTAATGATTATGATGTAGAAGTTGTTTATGTTGCTATGAAAGATGATTCTAATGAAGATAAGAAAACTGCACGTATTTCATATGTGATTGAAGGTGATAGGTGGATAATTGATAGTGTTTTCTCACATCACATGAATGGTGATAAAACTAAGTTTGAAACCTTAAATCATTACAAAGGTAGTAGTGTTAAGTTTGGTAATGATGCACCATATCTTATGAAAGGAAAAGGGTCAATAAGATTGACTGATAAGATCAGATGTGACAATGCTTATTGGGTTGAAGGACTTAACTATAATTTGTTGAGTGTTGCACAGTTAAACAGTATTGGTTACTGAGTTGAATTCCATCTCAAAAAGGCTAAGATATTTAATGTCATTGGTGAACTAATTGAAAGTGGAGAACAAACAAGAGGTAATTTTTTCTATCTAGAACTATCTGATGAGACATGTTTGTTTACACAATTTGATGATGTATGGTTATGGCATAAGAGGTTGTGTCATGTGAACTTCGATAATTTGGTAAGCATTAGTAAGATGAAAAGAGTAAGAGGATTACCAAGATTGAAGAAACCTAATAATGTAATGTGTAAGCAATGTCAATTGGGAAAAATGACAAAGTCTAGTTTCAAGAGAAAAATATACACTTCTAATGATATTTTGGAATTGGTTCATACTGACCTTTGTGGACCTATTGGAGTGAAAAGTTACTACAGTGATAAATATTTCATTATATTTGTTGATGATTACTCTAGAATGATGACTATGATGTTTCTTAAAGAAAAATGTGATGTCTTTCAGTTGTTTAAGTGATATTTGGAAAATTTTGAGAAAGAAACAGGTAAGAGCTTGAAGTGTTTGAGATATGACAGAGGAGGAGAGTTTATATCTAATGAGTTCAATATATTTTGCAATGATAGAGGAATTAAGAGACAGATGTCTGCACCAAGGAAACCTCCATGAAATGGTATAGCAGAGAGAAGAAATGGATCAATAATGGATTGTACTAGAACGCTAATGATAGAGAAGAATGTTGCATAAAAATACTGTAGAGAAGTTGTAAGTATAGCTGTCTATACCTTAAACCAAGTACAAGTCAAGCAAGGTACAAATGCTGCACCTTTTGAATTATGACATGGTTATGCACCTATTGTGAAATACTTTAAATTCTTTGGAAGAAAATGTTATATACTCAAGGAAAATAGGAATGGAAAACTTGATGCTAAAAGATCACGCCCCAATGGATCAAGAGGCAAGGGATTGAATGCCCCCTTGAGAGACTGTTTATGAATGATATTAAATGAATGACCTCTTCAAAGAAGAACAATAAAAAGGGTAGAAAAAGTTAAATATGATGAAGGAGAAGAATAATTAATAAGAAAAGAAGAATGCTAATTGATTGTCAAAAAGAATGGATTGATGGAAGAAAAATTAGTAAGAAGAAGAAAATTAGATGAAGAAATAATGATGAAACCTTGCTTCTACGAGTGCACTATATGGAATAAGAGCTTTATTTTAATGTAGAAAAAAGATGTGTAGTGCACCTAACATAGAAGGTTAGGGCGATAATGCAATCCCTTTGCATAAAATAGACACATAGTAGACAAGGAATGATCTCATCCATCCTGAAGAAAAATAGTATGTTAAGAGTCGAGGTATGTGCGACATTCACAAAGAAAATGTACTTATCATAGATACCCAAACCATACTTTCCCCAAGATTTTATGAGATCATCCCACAAATAGAAGGCAAAATAAAAAAAGGATCATGGAAAATCCTAACATCTCTCATCACTCAATGATATCCTTGAGTAGCATAGGAACATGATCAAAGATAAATGAAATAAAAGATGAGACTCACTTGACCAAGTGAGCCAACAACCATCTGATCTTATTGTCATTATTTAGTATTTGTTTGTGTTTTGATAGAATGACCATGATAATGTCTGGTTTCAGGCATGAAGTACCCTATTTAAGATTATGTCATCTGATTTCGAGCATACAACACCCTATTTATGACAAAATAATTATTATTTTAAGGACCAATAATGGTTATGTTGAAATATTGGACAAGTCCAACTAGTCTAAGTGTTGATTCGATTAGATAGATCATTTGTTAATGTGTGATTTTGTTTAAGAACCTTATTTATCAGTCTCTAGTTTGTGTCTGCTTTGATGTTTGTGTTTTGCAAAGAAATGATTTATTGAAGAAGATTATGTACCAAATTTATTGCAGATTTTTGATAATTTGATTTTTAAAATTTTTAGGGTTTTTGAAATTATTTAATTTTTTATATTTTTTAGGACATTTTATGATTTTTTAGGTGTATTTCAGGACTTTGTATGCTTTGTAGGTTTTTTTAAGGATTATATGTGACTTTTTTGAATTTTTTCAAGCCATTATTTGTTTATTATTTTATTTTTTTCAAGATATTATATGATTTTTTTTTAAAAAAATTAGGAGATTATCTCTTTTTTTATCAGGTCTTTATGTATCCAATAAGGCCAAGGACTCCATTATTCAATTGTGTTCCAGGAATTTTCCCCCAATTTAAATTTGAATTAAGCACAACTCAGGGAAAAATTACCTCAAGGCTAAGCCCAGACTATGTACAAATGCCAAAGGCCAAAAAATATATAGACTGGCTACGCAAGGAAAATAACATGAAACATCAACTAGTTACAAGCCATAAAAGAGCACTAGGGTTGAAATATGGTGAAATATATATCAAGAAGTGTAGGTACAAATGATATATAGTCGAGATAGATGAACGAGCAACAACTTACTATGTGTGGCATCTGTTTGCTAGGTTTTCACCACGATACTTGTCCAAAGTGCCTATTTTCTAGGTTTTCATTATTGGATGCAATTTTTCTCTTTATTATATTTTTCTTTGTGCTACCAAGATACATGTTTGCAAGGTTTTCATCAAGGCAATGATTTTTTTTCTTTTTTCTCTTTTTTTTTCCTTTTTTTTCAGGATCATATGTAAAACTTATGGAGGTGCATGTTTTTCACTAGCTCTGACAATGGTTCTCCCTCTAGTATTGCAAGTTGATCAACCCAAGACCTATATGTTATAGTGACTATGTAGGATCCTATCTAGTTTGGTTCAAACTTTCCTATCTTTTCTCTCTGTTATTGATTCTTGGGTTTCATTTTCAAGAACAAATATTTGACCTCAAAATGGAAACCTCAGACTTTCTCATTATAAATTCTTCAAAGACAATTTTGATATGCTTGTAAAAGGACCAAGGAGGCATGTCTCCACTCATCTAACATTTAAAGTTCATGGAGTTTGAAAACTCTATAATTCTTATCATCAACAATGTGGTGTAAAGATACTCTGAGTGATGGAATTTCAATTTAACATGGCCTCAACATCATAGACATGAGAGTAAGGTGTGGCACTAGTGGTAGTGCAAATACTGGTTCTATAGGCCCAAAGAGATGAATTGAATTGTATGTGTCAATTTTGGTGTAGTGCCTCCCTTGTTTGCCTCCTTGCATGAACATCCTAATGGTGTGGTTTTGACTGTCACACTCAAAGGGTAAGGTCATGTTGGTCCCATGTGAGGGTGAATCCGCTAGGAGGATTGTTTCAGAGCATATTTTTGATGTCCTATGTGAACTTGGAGATGTAGGATGTGGACTTGGATCGCATTCCGATGACCCTTAGAGTTAGAGATGAGTCGACCCTAAGAATGCAGTGATTTTTATCTGCATAATATTTTATGGTGGCATCATGAGATGCACATTGTTCAATTATGTCTTGCATTAATTAGGAGGTTATCTTTGGGATTGTGACGGGTGTATTGAGGGACCCTACCCCGATCCTGTCATTATATTCTTTTCTGCATTATAGACTCTGTAATTAGAAAAGCTATGTTGATACATTATAGATTTTAATTCTGATGGATAGAGGCTTAACCTCTGTTTGTGATGTACTCTTTTCATGTTGCTTATGTACGCATGTCAATAATTCTAGAATTCTCTATGTTTGAAATAAGATTAACTGAATTCAACTGATCTTTATGATAGTACAATTGAGTGCATGTTTTGTGGAAATTGAATTAGAACAAGGTAATTTAAATAATAAAAAGGTGAAATATATATTCTAATGTAGATAAATATTATTTTCCATGTGTATGTAATTTATAGAAGAAATGCAGTAGGAAAGGTGTGTTGAGATGAGAATTGAGTGGGTAGAATGTACCCCTACTGAATATTGAAATGTTTCTATTGGATATGAATACTTACCTAAATGACCATTTGAATTTATTCTATGTTGAGGTGTGTATTAATAGAAAGGTGATTATTAGGTCCTGATGTTGAGTAGGATATTTTGCATAGTATGCTTTGATGTTATAGTAATGCGAGAAATGCGAATCAATTGAAATGTTGTTTGTAAATGATTTAGGACATATTTCTATGATTTGATTTTTAGGTCTTGATGTTATGGTATTTGATGAATTATTTAATTTAGAATATTATGCCTTAATATCATGTTTATGAAAGTAAAGTTTATGTGACATGATCAAGGTTAATGAGTTAGGTTGATTGATACATTTATGTGTTCTGAATTAACTTGTTTTGAAATTGAGTAATATATTATTGAGATTATGTGAATTTCTTATGATGTAGTGTGGATGCAGTTTGATTATATAATGTATTTGAGTGTGATGATTTATGATGTATTTGATATGTATATGTCATTGATTTTTTATGAGCTACTGATATTTTTATCTAGTGTGCAGGAAATTGACCATGGATTAAATAAGGGGAAATTAAAGATGGATGCATGTGAAAATATTGTAAAGCCAAGGTTAACTCCAAAGGGAGAAATAACCTCGTTGTAATGTAATAATGTTGTAAAGTGATGTTTGAATGTATTATTTAAATTGTGTTTATTTTTATTTTATATTTATGTCTACTTGGCATATCATGCATGTAGTGATATTTTGTGACTTTATGTGGTGTCAATTGACACACGTGTATGTGAGTTGGCATGGCCAAGTAAATTATTTATTGGTTGTCTTCTACCTTTGAGTCACCTTGTAGTATCTCAAAGTTAGGTATCTTGGTTGTTGAGCCCTGGGAGGGAATCTTATTTCAAATTTTTGTGAGTCAACTCTTAATGGACTTTTGAGAGGTTAAATGTAGCCCAAGAGGTTAGTTAGGGTTAAAATAAGATAACACCATAGGTGAAATTTGGGTTGAGGGTCAAATTTTGACCAATAGGATATTTTTGTCTCATTTCTACCTCCTCTAAAAATGCCTTTTTAGAATGTGATGAAATTGGGAAGTGTGTCATGTCTTCATCTTTTTGCAATTTTGAATTTCTCTCTTGTTGGAGAGAGAACCCTTGGATAGTGTGTCCAATCATCTTTGAGGTTAGGTAGGGTTTTCCTTTTTAGTGGGATGGAGAGGAATTTGATAGGTTGATTGCCCACTCTCCAATTTTGGAGACTTCTAGTGGACTTAGCAAGTTTTTGGTGGAATTACCAAAGGAAGGCTTGTAGGAAGGGAGCTCTTCTCAACTTTCATTGCCATAGCTTGGAGAAAGGTTGGTGCCCTTTTATGTAAGACTTGTTTTGTTTAATTTCTTGAATATGCATATTTTTGTGTGTTATTGTATATGATTTTTGTGAAGCTTTATGCTTGTCTTTTATGGCTTCTTGTTTAAGTGTATTGTTGGTTTTGTTTTTGTGTTCTTGTTTTATTGGGGTGTGCATGGCTAAACTCACCATTGGGAGGGAAGAGAGCCTTGATGGGTGAAGGGCTTTAGTTGGGAATACCCATTTAGTGTATAGTCATTCCTAATGGAGGAAGGGGATGAGGCATGGATATATGGCTCCATGTTGCCATTTTTGTTATCTTCATATTGGGGGGTCATAAGGGTTATTACTTGTGTATAGAAATAGAAGGAACAATATATTGGTTATGGCCTTGTGAAGGAAATGGTATTTTTTGGTTATGGCCTTGTGAAGATAATAGTATTTTGGTTATGACCTTGTTGAAGACATGGTTTCATATTTGTATGGCTTCTCCTACTTGGGTATTTTCCACCTTCACCCCTCTTATGGGTCCAAGTTGACCAATTGTGTAAATCCATGGGAAGGGAATTTTATGTGAAATATGTATTTGTTGGTTTTTATTTATGTATGTGTGTTTGAAGCATGTTTGTACCCACATCCATCTTTGTTTCCCCAAGCTTGGGGGTGGCCATGTAATGGCCTAGGTTGGGAGGTGAGCCTCCATGGTCAAATGATTTTCTTTTGCAGATTTTTGTTTGGAGTTGTTGGTTTTGTTGAAGGAAAGAAGATTTTGTTATTTATTACTTGTAAAAAAATTTTATGTTGTAAAATGGCTATAAAGCCATGTGTAGAAGAGTAGTGAAAAAGGAAATGTAAATGCCTAAATGCATGAAAAATACTTGTAAAAGTTTGTATTGGTATGTGTAATGCTCTCCATAATTTTCTATGTATTTCTAAAGAAAGAAAGTGTAAAAAAGATGATTCCTTATGCTTGAATGTAACAATAAAGCTTGTTGGTTTATTTTCTCATATGCAAGAAAAATTAGATTTTTTTTTTATGTTTGATAATCTCTTCCCTATGTAGACAAAATTTACTTCAAAATTTTATTTTAAAGCAAAGAGAAAAGTCAATGTAGATTTTCTTTCCTAATTACCTATATAAAAATAGATTTCATTTTGACATCATGTTAGTTTTAAAAATAAATCTTGTATATACACCTATGTATATATACTTATATATACATAGATGTATATACCCTATTGGAATACATTGTTATGTTGATGCTTTGGAAAAAAATAGACTTAGTTATTCTCTATCTTTCCTTTTGTTGATTTTGGAAGGGTATATATACACATCTTTGGTGTGTATATACACACGTGTATACTTATGTATATGCAAAACTTGAAAATCTTCATCTTCTTCTTGCTCCTTGCCAAACCTGCAATTGTAATACTCCAAAAATGGGCTATAAGTTCATTAATCTCCTACATCTTCAATTCGAACGAAATCGACATCAAAGTCCTAATCTAAGGCACATCTAAACATCATCGAATCATAATTGATTATCTTAAATTCTACATCAGGGAATATTCCTAGTAATATTCCTAATCATCATAATAATCTTTAATTTTATAATTATTTGGCAATAAATCACATTTATCCTAAAGTTTGATTAATTGAATATTTTCATATTTAATTAATTAGATTTAATATTTGCCACTTAATTATGTAATTAAATTTAATTCTATCTATTATTAATTGTATTATTTAATTTTGACAATAAATCTAATATCATATGAATAATTGATTAAATTCTTATTTAATTAATTAAAGCAAGTTGTTATTATTTAATAATATAGTTTTTAATAAAAGTTTGATTAAATAATTGATTAACCCATAAATCAATTGTTTTATTTTTAAAAGCAGTTAAGTGGAAATAAATCACTTTATTATTAAATTAATTCATAAATAAAACATGCACAATCATAAAGGCAGACAACTATCAATTATCAATTAAAGCTAAACTCTATTTTGAGTTAAAACTTAGCTTTTGCATATTTTTGTGAGTTAATTATCCTTTCTTTAAAAATAACTCAAAAATCAACCTGAGTTATTTGAGTGATTTATGGCTTTTTCTCATGCACCTCCAAAGCCTTGGATTTCTATAAAAACAAGGCTCATCTCTTCATAATTCATCTCTCAATCATCTCATATTTTTGCACAATCACGCTGGAGAATTGGATTTGAAGAATCAAAGCTCTTGCGAATCGACATCTTTGTGAGATCAATTTCAATTGCATAATTTTTATATCATAGCATAGAATTTCATAGTTTTCATATCATTGTTAGAATCTTCATTGTTAGATCATTTAGCATTCATAGCATATCAATTTCATCTAGCATAGATTCATATCAAGTTTTCATCCCTTATTGCATAGAAAATACCAGAAAAATAGATTAATTGCATTCAATTTCATATCCATCTTTTGCATTCAAATCCTTCATTTAGGTGTCGTCTAGGTCACTGATCTCGATTACAATCTGAGAACATTAATCTCGCACCTACTAGAAGGCAGTAAATCGCTTGGTTAGATAGTTTTTAATTTTGCATGATTTTGATTATAGCTAACCTCTAATATTTTACTAAAGTGTTGTATCTACAGATCAGGTACAATTTTCACACACATTTCTAGTGCCCACCATGGGGCAACCCACCTTTACATGCTAGTTTTGATTTTTTTGGGGAGCTAAAACCTCAAAGTTTCAAAGATTTAATTTTATCTCCCAAATGGCTTGGATTTTTGGTCTGAAATTTTTTTTTCAAGTTGGTGACATATCAGGGAAGCTTTGATAAAAAATTCAAAATTTTCTAAAATTTTTTGAATTTTTAATAATTTTTTTTCAATTTTTTATAAAAAATTAATTTTTGGCGCAAATCAGAATATTTTTTAAAAATTTTTATATTTTCGGAAATCTCTTCAAATTATATAGGGGGTCTATTATTTGTATTTTAAATTTGGATGCAATTTAATAGCTCAAATAGTCAATTTTCAAAAACTAGTCTATTTTGATAAAATGGGTCTCTACGGCACAAATGAAGAGATTTTTCTAAAATTTTTGCATTTTTGGAAAGCTCTCTATTTTTTAGTAGGGATCTCTATTCTGAATTTCTATTTTTGTGGCCAAAATCATATCAACAAAATCAGATCTTGTTGACTAGGTCAAATGCAGCAAAAAAAATAAAGTTTTGTGATGGGTATGCACTTATTTTTTTTACATGGTTCAATGAATGATATGAGTTGTCATTTGGGTTAATTGCTGGTTATTATTGCTGATAATAATTGATTTTTAGAGCTAACCCTATGGTTTTCATAAGTTGAATATATTTTGCATATCTTGTTTGCTTGTTTGCTTGTTGGGGAGTTTGTCACTTCCTTGCATGGAAAAGCTCAACAAGAATTGCTAAAAATTAGGTAAAATCTACTAAGTGCATTGCAAGGATCCCAGGTATTCTCCTTCATCTAATAACATTTCAATTTGGCCTTAAAATAAATCTCTCGTGTGTCTAGCTTGGGTGATTATTTTCATGCTTTTGTTCTACACACTTGCATATTTGATACTAGGTTGTGATCCCTTAAGGATTCATTAAGTAGTCTTAGAATACGTGTGATTGATCTTGATTGCTATCTTGGATTATTGGACTCACTAATCTGCCAGCCCCTCCGTGGTTGCAATCTCAGTGCCATAAAAGGGAGGGGTCAACAGGACAGAAGCGTTAAGTGTTCCACTTGGCAACCCTTTTGTGCTTTTAGGAACTCACTTGTTTTCTAAGTTGGGGACTCATTTTCAGCTTGTGTGAAGTGTTAAGTGTTCCACCTTGTGGACTCATCTCATATTCACTTTAAGCGTTAAGTGTTCCTCTTTCTTCTTTTTGAGTACTTTTGGTAGATTTGCTTTCGGAAATATATCTGTGCTCACATAGTAATTAGGCCCTATGAACACTATTCATGATTCTTGAGAGATTGGATTCCTAGAGAAATCTTTCTTGATGACAGAATCCTTGTAGGTAGGGAGGATACTTAGTGCATTTCACATTCAATTTGGTTAGTGCATCTTCTCTTATTGATCGACACATTCTCTCTCCAGAGAGGTTGATAGATCACGTGGGGTTGATATCACAAGCTTTGGTGAATCAAAATTGGTTAGTGCGTCTTCTCTTATTGATTGATACATTCTCTCCCCAGAGAGGTTGATAGATCACATGGAGTTGATATCACAGACCTTGGTGGAACAAAACTTTGTCTTAGCGTGTCGGATTAATCTGCTTGCTTTGTTTGGGTTAAAAGTGAAAAGATGTCAAAAACCTTGAATCTGGAGCCAAGTCCCCTTGTGGTATAAATCTGTGAGTCACCTTTCGAGAGGGTTAACCGTAGCGGATGATCCCTTCACAGGGCAAACTGTGTTGACAGAACCTCAAGCGGTAATAGCCATTTTCACCATGGTAGTGACAGTCGCTATATAAATGTCTTTGTGGAAGAAATCTCCACAGGTATGGTTCATTGTTGGGTTGTCAGATCTCCCTAGCAGCTCTTGAAGATTAAGTTCTCAGACTGTGTCAAAACCCTGGTGCGCCAGGATTGGAGTTCACCCCTTTGAATCATAAAAGTTGCAGAGTCAAACCATTACTAAAAACCCTAGAGAGGCCAATTTTTCATTCTCAGGTTTATGTGTGCTATTGCAAAACTTTTCAGAACATACACAATTAGTACTCTCAGAGATTAGCACAATTTGGTCACTTGATTGTTTATGCGCAAGGTTGCTTTTGCCCTTGTTCATTATTTTTAGATGTGCTTGGAATCACTTTCTTGTTGTTTTGCGTGCTTGTTTATCTACTTGGCTATTAAAAATGATCAAATCTGGTATAACCTTCAAAATCTGGACAGTACAATTTGCCAACAATCCAAAATTGAAGACCTTAAATTTTGCAAAAATTGACGTAAAATCTTTTGTAGTCAAAAGTCATTTCAAGAAGTCAAAAGTCGTACGAGTTTTGTCAAGTGTCATTTTAGTATTGCCCATCTGTCATATAATTGAGAACCCAGTGTCGTACGAGTTTTCAAACCAGCAAATTCAAGAAAGTCAAAACCCTGTTAGCAACTGTCGTATGATATTGACAACTGTTGTTTCATTGCTACCCAACTATCGTACAAGTTTAGCAACTATCATTTCATAGACTGCCTAGTGTCGTATGAGTCTGTAGAGTGTCATTTGAAAAAAATTGAGAGAGTTGTCAGAAATTGTCAAATTACAAGATATCCAATATTTTCATCTTAGTTCTAGAATCTATCGAACAAAATCACTGTGTCAAGAACATATCAGTAGCTATCGAGAATTAGTACACATGTCTCAAAGAATCAGTACACATGAGGAAGAAATTCTGATCGCCGCTATGATGAAACAGATACATGCTATGCAAGTCCAGCTTGACAAACTTGAGAAAGAAAAGGAACCTAAAGAGTTCTTCATGGAATCTCTATACTCTTTTCCATTTGATAAAGACTTGTACATGTCACCATGCCCCCAGACAAAATTTGAGCAATATGATACCTCTTCCACAGAGAGTGACACATCCAACTTTGGAGACTATGATGACTATGATGATAGACAATGTAATGATACCTATGACACCTCTATTCCTAAGAGTCCTCCTCGTCGTTCATTCCTACTTACTACAAATGGGCCATCACATTGGATAGATCGTGATGGTGATCCATATGATTCTGATTTTGAAAGAGATTTTGATGGCTTTTGTGGACAATACCTTGATGATGATCCATCTACTACTGCTGAGGACTATAAAATACATCGTGCTAGCTTGAAACATCAATACTATAAGGATCTCTCCTCTAAGAACTCTCAGGTTGAAAATAAAGATTACACTCTCAAGCAAGATCATGTTAATGCTGGACCTTTGTCTTGTGATGGTTCCCTTCCATCCCCTACTTCCTCCAATACCTGTACATTTCTTAAAGCTTCTGAGTCTTTCAAATCTTTCACAGAACCTTCATCTGACACAAGCCTTGATACTTTTCATGCGGTTCCCTATAGTTATCCTCCAGGGCTACCTCTTAAAGAAACTCAAGCTAACCTTCACTTGGCTACAAAGACTTTCAATAATGATAAACCTAAAGAGCCTAAGCCTTCATATGCTATAATCCCTACTTCAGCTAGTCCTCCACCATCTCTTCCAAAGTCATCCATACAATCCCAACATGCTTCCTTGTCCTTAGAAGTGGCTTCATGTCAAGAGGACTCTAAAACTGATACAGAAAAGAATATAAAGAAAGATCAATATCAAGAACCCTCCATGTCATCCAATCCCTTTCATGATATCTCTTATCTGCTTCATGGTTCTTTTGATCCTATACACCCTTTTTCATGCATTCCACCATGTCTTAAGTCTTCTCCTAAGCAAGATCAAGCTACTACTCACACTGTTGAGCTTATTGACAATCAAAATGACCTTACTACACTTGCGCTTTCTAAAGATGATACTTCCATTAAGGTTGGTAAAAATAGTGTTGTTACTTCCAATGTTAAGCCTATTGAAAATCAAAAGAAAAATTATGCACTTGTGCTATCCAAAGATCCTTGTCAAGATCAAAGTCTTCCATCTTCTTGTTCTACCACTCCATGTTCACTTCCACTTTCTACTCTTCCTAAGTCTTTGCAAGCTTTGAACAATCCTATCAAAGAAGGTGCTCATATTCAAGATGTCCATGATTCTATTGAAAATTCTAATGCTCACTCTAAAGATGCTGATATCCTTGGTTGTCATATAGATGTTGATGAACTTATTGATTATCCTTTTGCGTCTTCCACTTCCATCCTTGGACCTCTTCCACCACTACAAAGAGCTTCATGCCTTCCTTCCATCTTGGGTCCTTATGTCCCTTCACTTTCCCCTCCTAACTCTCCTAATTTGCCATCCATCTTGGGTCCTTACATACCTCCATCTCCCATCTTTCCTCAAGATCAACATAGATGCATACCCTTGAATCCTTTTCATCCACCCACCCATCTAAACCAGTCATATCCTCCCTCTTCCACAAGTCTCAAGTCTTTTGGAAGTAACTTGAATGTTCAATACAAGAAAAAGAAGCAATGCAAGAATCCATAAAAAAAAGAAGATCACCATGTCTCCTCTAATCGACACGGAGGCATAAAGTCAAAAGAGATATCTAAGAAAAAAATTACAAGACAAGTATGGGTTCCAAAATCCATCATTGAAGATATTCTCTCTAGATCATCAAAAGGAAATAAAAAGCCTACGGCTATATGGATTCCAAAGTCTCTCTTGAAAGAGTTTGGTGTTGAGAAAAAAGTGAAATTAACATTCAAGCTTCCAAAGGCTTCCACTTCATCTCCCTCCAAAAATATTCTTTCATTCCATGTGCCTAAACCACAACCTCTACTATCCATTCGCCATATTCCTTCATGTATTCCTTCATTCACAATTCCTTCATCCTCTCACCACCCTTTAAGGTATGTGTTGATGTTGAGCTTGCCTTCCTTTCCATCTACCCTTTCACAGTCCTTCCATTCATTATCCTTCTACCTTCTATCCTTTTTCCTCATTTTCCTATTCCTCCTATCTTCCAACCTCACTTTCTTTACATAAAACTTTATCCTCCATTTTTCTCTTCCATCTCCCTTTCCCTATCAGCATCTTTGAGCGTGTCATTTTGAATCCTTGGCATATCATGGTTTATCCTTTCAAGGAGCATTATCTAAAAAGCTTGCCTTCTTCCAAAAAAGAAATGAAAAATAAAATAAATTGAAAATGTGCCTTGGTGAAAACTTGGAAACAGGCGCCTTGGTTGCAAAAGTAAAGAGAAATAAATTCATCCTATGGTGAAAACCACTCCCTTGTGGCACCTTGGATAAGTACCATGATGAAAACCTGGCAATCAGGCATTATGCGTAGTTCTTCTACATATTTCATCCATTCCGTCTTCTCTCTTTGATCTTGACAATGTTGATCTATACATGAACATTTAACTATTTTGTGAGTTATTTTACGATGATCTTGCTTTCATTCCTTCCATGTTTAGCCTTCATATCCATCTTCCTCCATTCATTTTTGCCTATCGCTATCTTTTTCCCCTTTGGTCTTGATCTAATAAAAAAAGAAAGAAAGAGTAAAACACAATG
Source organism: Chamaecyparis obtusa (assembly GCA_027943335.1). Classification (NCBI taxonomy): domain Eukaryota; kingdom Viridiplantae; phylum Streptophyta; class Pinopsida; order Cupressales; family Cupressaceae; genus Chamaecyparis; species Chamaecyparis obtusa. The sequence continues at coordinate 651,969 of BSBK01007786.1, forward strand.
CTATGAAGCCTCTTGACATGTCTACTCTTTTGGACTGCATCCTTTCCTGCTCTTGCATCATGCTTTTGTGACTTATCCTATGCTAGCCTTTCATTACTTGTCTAAATGCACTTTACATGACAATTTTTCCCTAGCTTGGGTATTCTTGAGGAGTTTGCCCTTGAGGATTTATTCCCTTCATTATCCTTTATTCTCTTGTCTTCCATCTCTTCCACTAGCTTGCCAATCCCTCTTGTTCTCCACCTTGCTAGACATTGGGACTGCACGATATGATCTTGCTTGGGAGTTTGCAATAGAAAAATATGCTATCAAGTATACCCAGTATCAGAACTAGTATCAGAACAATTATCAAAATCATTATCAGGATCAGTATTAGAACTAGTATCAGAACAATTATCATAATCAGTATCAAAATTAGTATCAGAACTAGTATCAAAACAATTATCAAAATCAGTATTAGAACTAGTATCAGCACAAGTATCAGAAAAAGCATCTCATGATTAATCCAGCTCTATGGGCCTACAGAACAAGTATCAGAACACCTACAGGGGCTACACCTTTTGCTTTAGTTTATGGGTCTGAAGTAGTACTACCTATTGAGGTCAAAATCCCATCACTAAGAATTAGAATGCATGGTCTCGTAACTGATGATGACTATAGAGTGTCTAGGTTACAAGAACTGGAACTACTAGATAAGCGCAGACAAGCAACGTATGATCATCTCAGAGTGTATCAGAAAAGAATGTCTAGAGGCTACAACAAGAAAGTCAGACACAGAGAATTTCAGGTTGGTGATCTAGTGTTCAGAGAAAATCCTAAAAATCAATCACATCGAGAACGCAAGGGGAAGTTCGAACCCAATTGGCTGGGTCCCTTTGTTATCACTGCTACTTTTGGCTCTAGTGCCTATCAACTCTCAACGACTGAAGGAGAACAGCTCCGAGAACCAATCAATGTTCTCCATCTGAAGAAATTCTATGCCTAAGGCATTCAGTGCTTGGTAAATGTCCTGAAAAAATCTTAAAAATCAAAAAAAGTCCTGAAAAAATGAACATCTTGGTGAAAACCTAGCAATAGGCGCCTTGATGATTCACAAAAAAAATGAAAAATATCAAAAGTACAAAAAAATTGAAAAAAGAAAAATACAAAAAGAAAAAAGAAAAAGTGCCTTGGTGAAAACGTGGAAACAGGCACCTTGGTAGCAAAAATAGAATCTTTGCCAAAATTGTGAAAACCCGGCAAACGGGCACCACTTGTTTCAAAATGCTCCATCTATCAGCACAATCTTGGTCTTTCCCAGCTTTCAGTCTTGCTTTAGTTTGTACATATCTCCCAGTTTGTTTTTGCATTTCCAGTTTTTAGTAAGTCGGTTTGTACACCAATCAGCTCAAGCGTCTGTATCTTATCAATGTTCAACACTTGGGGGCAATCAATGTCATATCCTATGGTCTCCCATGTATCTTAGACGGATCATATCTAGTCAGAGTCCTTTGAAGCTTCATGTGAGTCAATCAGTCAATCTTGTCTCCAAAAAGGATTTTGCATCTACAACACCAACACCAACATCAAACACAAACTGAAAACAATCTATGCTTTTTTTACATGCTTTTATCTCCTTGTATGCTTACTGATTCGCATTGATATTTTTGCATATTATGTCCCTTCGAGCTCTTTGATGATGTCCTTTATAGGATTTAGAGAGTGATGACTGGGGGCATAATCTTTTCTTTGTCTTCTGCTTGTATGTGAAAATCTAACAACTTTGGAAATTCTGGATTGAAATGGTGTCCGACTATAAGAGCCTCTATCTCAAATTGGATGGCCATGCGTACCTCGACCATTCATACTCAGACAATTCAAAGAAGTTTGATCTAACTATTGTCTTTTTGAGTAAGTTCTTTCTCCTACTGTGGAACGCAATCTTGCCTAAGGATGTGAACGATAAAGGGTCACTACAGGTAATTCACACTGGATTTAGAATGATCTTTTGATTGTTTGATGTGTATGTTAAATGCAAGGCGTACTCAGGTCATCACGACATTTATGTTTTGATGCTTATACAAATTGCTATATCAAAATGGACAAGATATTTAGGTCATCCTGGCGTTTGTGCCTTGGTGCTTATATCTAATCTGACATTCCAAAAATAAAATCAATATTCATATGTCCATGGTTGTTTGACCAGTGGGGGTTGTATTGATTCTTGCGCATACAAATCAATATTCATATGTCTATGGTTTTTTTTAGCTAGTGGGCATTGTATTGATTTATCCGATTACCTAAAAGTTCAATGATGATAACAAATCGACATATGATCAGTGACTAGGTCCTAGGTCTTAGGTTGCATTTCATTTTGCATGTCTCATTGCATTTTGCATGTTTGCATGATCTCACAATGATTAAACGAACTTCAATGCTTAAATGATTCTTCAAATCGCATCTTCAAGTCTAACAAGAACTGAATCTCACACGAAGGTTCCTCCAATGAAATAGCAAGTAGAATCCTTTTTCGGGATCAAAATTCAAATCTAAGATCATTCATATTATTAATTGCTTGCATAATCAACCTTCAATCATCACAGAAGTCTACTATTCAACTTAACTGATTATCTTACATCAAACTATCAAAATTTCAACTTGGTTAACCATGGTCAACTCATGGTCAAACCTAGTTAAACTCAGTCTTTTGGGACCTTCCAACGATGCAGAATGCATTCTCGAATGTGTTTAACCACTTTTCAAATTAATTAACATGCTTCTAAACTATCAATGCTGACTTTTCTTGTCAGATTTCAATTTTAATCCCGAAGGGGGCATGGTATTGCACATCATTCAAAGTTTGTAAATAAAATTCTATCGATCAAATCTATCAATATCTTTCATCAGTGATCAAGACAATAATCACGTCTAGTTACTAATTCATCACAAAAGTCCTCATCGCTCGGGGAAAATCTATCATCACTTGGGGCATATCAGATTCATCGATCCATATCAATCTGGTATTCTTTTAATCTTGTAATCTGTATTAGTTTTTGTAACCATCAGATCATAGTGTTCTTTCTTTGGTTCTTCGGCAACTGAAGGGTTTGGATGTGATACTTGCTAGTTCTGCTAAGACAATCGAGTCTAGAACGGGTCACTCACTTCTTTGCAATCCTAAAGTTTGGAATCAAGCGTTTTGACACTTTTTCACAATCATAGGTTCATTTTCTGTTATAGTGAACATTATCTTTGATCATTTAAGACCTATTATCTTCATATCAAAATCAATATCAATCAGCTTCTGTCTCATATCAATTATCAATTTCAAACATCAGTTTCATATCTCTATCAAACATAGACTATCTTTGAGCCACTGCATTTCGCACAGTAATTCAAAGAGGGGCAAAATGTAATACCCCAAAAATGGCCTATAAGTTCATTAATCTCTTACATCTTCAATTCGAACGAAATCGACATCAAAGTCCTAATCTAAGGCACATCTAAACATCATCGAATCATAATTGATTATCTTAAATTCTACATCGGGGAATATTCCTAGTAATATTCCTAATCATCATAATTATCTTTAATTTTATAATTATTTGGCAATAAATCACATTTATCCTAAAGTTTGATTAATTGAATATTTTCATATTTAATTAATTAGATTTAATATTTGCCACTTAATTGTGTAATTAAATTTAATTCTATCTATTATTAATTGTATTATTTAATTTTGACAATAAATCTAATATCATATGAATAATTGATTAAATTCTTATTTAATTAATTAAAGCAAGTTGTCATTATTTAATAATATAGTTTTTAATAAAAATTTGATTAAATAATTGATTAACCCATAAATCAATTGTTTTATTTTTAAAAGCAGTTAAGTTGGAAATAAATCACTTTATTATTAAATTAATTCATAAATAAAACATGCACAATCATAAAAGCAGACAACTATCAATTATCAATTAAAGCTAAACTCTATTTTGAGTTAAAACTTAGCTTTTGCATATTTTTGTGAGTTAATTATCCTTTATTTAAAAATAACTCAAAAATCAACCTAAGTTATTTGAGTGATTTATGGCTTTTTCTCATGCACCTCCAAAGCCTTGGATTTCTATAAAAACAAGGCTCATCTCTTCATAATTCATCTCTCAATCATCTCATATTTTTGCACAATCACGCTGGAGAATTGGATTTGAAGAATCAAAGCTCTTGCGAATCGACATCTTTGTGAGATCAATTTCAATTGCATAGTTTTTATATCATAGCATAGAATTTCATAGTTTTCATATCATTGTTAGAATCTTCATTGTTAGATCATTTAGCATTCATAGCATATCAATTTCATCTAGCATAGATTCATATCAAGTTTTCATCTCTTATTGCATAGAAAATACCAAAAAAATAGATTAATTGCATTCAATTTCATATCCATCTTTTGCATTCAAATCCTTCATTTAGGTGTCATCTAGGTCACTAATCTCGATTACAATCTGAGAACATTAATCTCGCACCTACTAGAAGGCAGTAAATGACTTGGTTAGATAGTTTTCAATTTTGCATGATTTCGATTATAGCTAACCTCTAATGTTTTACTGAAGTGTTGTGTCTACAGATCAGGTACAATTTTCACACACACAGCAATAACCAAATGAGAGATTATAATTTTGGTAGATGTTTTATTCTTAGCCTTGAATTAGGGTTAGGGCTGGCTTTTTGGAGCCATTTTAATTTTTAATTTTTAATTAAGTTATCATTAAATTATGTCTAAATTTTAATCTTTGTTTTATTATAATTTAATGATTGTTGACTTTTTACAGTCACTTTATTTTGAATTATGTTTTAATATTATTTTATTAATCATTAAGATTTTAAAATAATTCTTTTTTATTATTTAGTAGGATTTTGTTTGGATTTAAATCTCTGTTTTATTTTAATTTAATGACTGTTGACTTTTGGCAATCACTTTAATTTGAATTCTGATTTATTTATTATTTTTATTTTCATTAGGATTCTAGAAAATATTCGTTTATTATTTAGTGAGATTCTAATATTTGGCTTTTAGAGTCATTTTTAATTTTTTATTTTGAATTATGACTTTTCTTTTAATTTTGGCTTAGTCTTTTAATTTATGTTTAATTCTATTTAATGACGGTTGACTTTGCACAATCACCTTTTTTAATTTTGATTTAATAATATTAATATTATTTTATTCTTGAGATTTTAAACAGATTCCCCTTTATTATTAATTTTGGGATTTTAAATATTTGATTAAAAGATAACTGGTTTTAATTTATTTTTAAATTTAATAATATTGTATTGTTAATTAATGGACTTTATTATTTCAATATTAATCTAGAGATTTGTTATTTTCAAATTTGTAAATTTAATATTTATTTCTAAATGAATATTATTACAGTTTTAATAAAAAGTTGGTGATAAATTTAATATTTAAATTGATTTTATTATCTTTAATATTTAAATGGATTATTCTAGGGGAGATTAATTAATATCCAAGATGAGACTTAGGTAAATTATTTCTCCCTTAGCAATAATGTTTTTATAGGGTTATTAAATCCTTTTTAATGCATAAATTAAATAAATAAATAAACTTTGGAGCTTTATGACTTAAGTAAAAATATAACATTTTAATTTAAAATATTTGAACATTATTATATTAATGGGTAATAATTTATTGACCCTAGTTTCTACATGGGGTTATTATCTTGGTTTTATTTTATCTTTTATATATTGAGGTTATTTTTGCGATTTCTAATCTAGCTAGTAACCTAGTTCTCGATAGGGCCACTAGGGTTACTAATGCAATTGATTTAATCATTATTTTTTAATTAACCCTTTTCGGATGTGTTGAACCTTTAAATTTTTATCTTTGTCTATGTTTTAATTTTCTTTGGTTTATCTCTTTTATTAACTCCTATTTAAAATCGGTTAGGGTTTTCAAGTTAATTGACGCAGTTAACAATCAAGGGATGTTGGCAAGCCAATGCATTCTATGATACCTCTTATGAGTTAACATGCATTGGGTTATGCGATCGTACTTGTTAAATGAACCTTAGTTTGTTAGCTTTGTTGTCATTTGTGCTTTTAAAAAAAAATTGTTGTGTGTGTTTTGCCCTAAATTTTGGGGATGACACTTGGCCAATGTCATTAAAATTATTTTCAAGTATTTTGATTATAGTTTTATTTAATGCCTCAGCTTGGTTATTTCATTGTGGGCAATAGATGGTGGAATACCTATATAGAATTTTGAATTTCTCACAAATATCATCAACATCCTTGTTCTGAAAAGGGCTACCATGATCAATGACAGTAGCCAAAGGAACTCCATAGCAATACATGATATAATTTAGATAAATTTTCTAATTTTCTTGCTAGTTATATGTCATAGGGATGGCCTTAACCCACTTGGTGAAGTAATTAGTAGTAGTGGTAAAATACGTGTGGTCATTGGAAGAAATCGAGGTAATCTTCCCTATGAGATCAAATGTCCACTAAGAAAAAGACCATGGAGAGATCACTGGTTGAAGATCTTGTGTTGGGGCATTAATCATGATCCTATGTATCTAGCTTTTGTAACACTTTTTTGAAAATTCATGTGCATCTTTTTTCATAGTTGACCAATAGTATCCAACTCTTATTAGTTTCTTTGCCAGACTTAAGCCATTGAAATGGACTCTGTATATACCATTGTGTACATCATGTAAAGCAGTTCATGCATCTTGAGGAGGGTTTGGTCAAAATATCTCTTGTAAAGGGTATCACTAATGATGATGTATCTAGAGGCTTGACATATGAAAGCTTGACACTAGTTTTTGGATAGGTCTAGGGGTAGAATATGAGCATGTAGGTAGTTATAAATATATTTGTACCAAGGGGAATCATGAACAATAATATATATCACACACGAGCTCATATTGTGGAATATCAAAAGTAGGAATCAATAATTACTCTACTAAGAACTCACATCTTTCTTCATTATGTGGCATGCCAATCACGGAAGATATAATTGCCATAACATCTATACCTATTTGTTTTGCATTCTTGGAACTTGATGGAACTTGACTATAAAAAATTTGGTTTTAAGAAAAATAGTCAATTTCTTGTAGAGTACCAATTTGTCACCCTTAGTGTCATAGTCATCATTAACTTGGCAAATGACTTGTTGTGAATCTTCGTACACTTGCAGATGTATTTTCCATTGTATTTCTAATTTGAGTCCAATGATCAAAGTCTCATATTTATTTATGTTATTGGTACATTCAAAATATATCCTATATGATTTAGGTATAACATCACCTTGTGAGGTGAAAAATAGAATACCTTCTTGCGGTCCATTCTTAGTATGTGAGCCATCAAAGTATAATTGTCATTCGTTGGATGTTGTGATAAAAAAAGATGGAGTCATTTGGAAAATCTGATAACAAGGGGTGATCATTTTATATTATTTTGTCTTCCAGTTGATCTTCTATTACTTGACCTTCAATTTCTTCATGATCTACATATTGAATGTCGAGTTCACTTAGGATCATCACCCACTTGATCAGTCGTCCTATAAGTGTTTCTTTTCTCAGCAGAAATGGATCAATCTATGACACAAGAATTATTTTATGATGGAGCATATTATGTATTAGCTTCTAGGATAAAAATACCATGGCAAGGCATGCACTCTCAATGAGTGTATAGTTTAGTTCATGACCCACAAGTGTCCTTCTAATGTAATAGATATCTGTTTTTCTACCTTGTTGATCATGTTGTGCCAGAAAGGCTCCTAATGTTGTCTTAGTAGCATATATGTATAGAATCAATAGTTTTTCTAGAATGGGAGGCATCAACATTGGTGGATTAAGAAGTTAATATTTTAATTATTATAAATATTTCTCACACTGATCATTCCACTTGAAGGTTACACCCTTATGCAGTAAATCTTGGAAAGAATGGCATTTGGCCACTAGCTGTGCAATAAATCTCTGGATAGATTATAATTTCCTCTGAAAACTTCTTAATTGTTTTAGAGTAGTTAGAGGAGGCATGTCTAATATTTCTTTTACTTTCTCAAGATCCACTTTAATGCCTCTGTAGGAAACAAAGTAACCTAGGATTTTTCCTGAAACAACTCCAAAAATACATTTCTTTGGGTTGAGCTAGAGCTTGTAGCTTTCCATTTTGTCAAAGACTTTTTCAAGAATTATCAAATGGTCTTTTCTTCTGGGTGATTTGCATAGTAGATCATCTGCATAGTATTCCATCAATATGTGTGTAAAATAATGGAAGATAGTGGTCATTTCTCTTTGATACATGGATTCGACATTCTTGAGGCCAAAGGGAATCACATTCCAACAATATGTTCCTCAAGAACATGTGAAAGCTATTTTGGGCTGACCTGTAGGTGCAATTATAATTTTTTTTGTAGCCTAAGAATCCATCCATCAGTGATAAAATCTCATATCTAGTTGTCATGTCTACTATGATATCAATGTTTGGAAAGGGGAAATCATCTTTATGGCACACTTTGTTAAGGTCATAGAAATCTGTGCATATTCTAATGCCCCCACTATGCTTTGTTACTGGGACTAAATTGGAAATCCAGTCTACATAATCAATTGGCCTTATGAAACTAGCATCCGATAATTTTTGTAATTCTACTTTCACTAAAAGAGCTACCTGAGTTTGCATTTATCTCAATTTTTTCTTCACTGGCTTGACACCTAATTTCAATGGAAAATGATGAAGAACTAATTCAAGATCTAGGCCTCGTATATCTACGTAAGACTAGGCAAAATTGATTTTCCTTTCCAAAAAGAATCTTATGTATTCATCTTTTTCTTGCTTTGACAATGAAGTTGCAAAGTGTATGATGTTTGGATTGTTCGGTGTTCCTAGTTTGATCTCTTTTTTCATTTCAATTAACAATGTTGATTTCTCTCTTTGTGGGGGTATGTCAATTATTCCATCCTTGGGTTCCTAAGAGACATTTTCACCCTCAAATACCTCCTTTATTTTTACTTTTTTGAGGTCTAATGGCGCCTTTTGATTTTTACCAAAAGACCATTTTTTTCATTTTATTTTCAATTTTATAACTAGAAGATGGAGTTGAATCCCCAAAATATGTCATGGCATAAAAATCAATTTAAATCCTACTTTTTAATCACCTTTTGGTATTCCTACCTAGAGCTCAAAGAATTTTGCTATTACTTCATCATTTTCAAAGTGATCTAAGTTCGGTGGTCCTAATCTATTAGTTCAATACGCTAAAGACATGTCATTATATACATTGTATATGTTTTGGGTGCCATGTGTAATGGTAAGGATATGAACATCATCCATGTCAGTATCAAAGGCATTGTCCTTAGAAGCGGAACTAGGATCCCAAAAAGTCTCAATCCAAGTTTAAGGACAAGTTTTGATAGGAGGAGGGGTATCATCCACATGTTTTTCTTTAATGGGTAAGTCATTAGGGTCAAAAAAGACATGATAAAGGTCATAAGAGATGGAGGAATAGGAATCCCATTCTCACACATTGGTATTGGTTGTTTCAGGGTGGGTGTCCTCAAATGTCTTGTCGTCGTTCAAGGCATTCACATTTTCACACAAGGGAAACTCAGTACTTGAAGTGCCAACTTACAATGGTCTAAATCTAATTCCTCCTTTAGGTGGTCACCCTTGTACAACAATAGGCTCTATAATTTCTATTTTATATATGCCAAACCACTACAACCATCATAGCCTTTTTCTATATTATTTTGAATCCTAGTCCATATTTTTTAACAAGCAATTATGTAGGTTCTTGTTCTTCTCCATCTTTGTATATCCATCTAGATATATCTTATTCAATGTGTTATTCATGTAATCATCCCCATCTTGTGAATGTGGTAGAGGGATTGAACTGGATAGTGGTCTTTGGTTGTTTCTGCAGTAGTTATGGTTTACCATAAGATTTGGGGAAAGAGGTAATTCCCCAATGTAAAAAGCCTAAGAAATAGAATACTCTCTAATGAGCCTATGATTTGTCATTTTTATGTCATTTTTATAACACTTTACATCATGTTTATAATACCTTTTCAAGTCATTTCCATACATTACCTTAATTAATCAAGCATCAACTACGATTAATGATTTATTGATTAACATTTGTATTTCTAGCTATTCAATGCTATATTATGATGATTTATTATGATAAATGGTTATTATTAAATAATAAATGTTTTGAGATGATTAAAATATTTTTTTGAGATATTTGATTCATTCATGCAGCCTAAAAGAATGAGAAGCAAGATGGCACTTGTCGATATTCAGTAGTTGCTAGAAATGCAGAAAAAGTCAAAAACCAGTTTCAGTAAAACATGCATATCTCACTCAATTATTAATGAAATCTATATTTTCTTAATGATTTGGAAATCTTAAAAGCAGGATAAAAAAGTGTTAAAAGGGTTTGATATAACTCACAATAGTTAATGAGAAGCACTCATCTGAAGTTGAGTGAGTAAAAATAGCCAAGTTTGAAGGCAACAAACACCCAGTCTTAGTAAAATGATCATATCTTCCATGTTAATGAAATCCAAATTTTCAAAATGATCTAGAAAGATAAAAAGGAGAAGCATAACCTGGTAAAAGATTTTGATATAAATTACAATAATAAAGAAGAACGATGCATTTGAAGTTGGCTACAGGAAAATGAGAATAAAAAATCAACAGACTTAGTCAAACTTCTTCTATTTATTGAAATCCAAGTTACAACTTTAAAAAAGGTTGGATGTGATTTTTATTATATTTATGAACACCAAAAAATCTCCAAGAAATCATACTTTTCATAAAAGAGTCCAAAGAAACTCTTTTTCCAATTAGTCAAGAAGACAAGTTGTAATAGGACTCTGCTTGTTAGTCATTATTTTAGAATAAATCTCTTCCTTATTTAAAGGACTGATGAGAAACATTTTAGATGGTTGTTAGGGAGTCAATATGACTATATATTCAAAATTGTAATCAAGAAAAGCAAGGAGCAATTGGTAGAGATTCATCATTCTATACAAGTAAATTTGTAACAGCAACAATAATTTTAATAGAAGTAGTAGATTACATTTTCATGGAGGCATGTTACTTGTGTATGATGTTTTAATGACATATATCAGAGTTTAAATTATCTAAGAAAGGTCCACTTATGATATTTTTTACATTTGGTATTTATATAAGTAGAGCACACAACAAATTGTTATGTATTACACAATTTCCTACAACCATTACTGTGCAGTTAGATTCATTTCCAACATTTTTATACTTTTAGTTTTTCAATGATAGAATAACTTAGAGAATCCTATAGTGCATATACTTTGCAGACATGTTTCAAGTATATGTCCTCGGGTTGGCAATTTAAATGTGCCTTCATAATGATGAGATAACTACTTTGCATGGATGTCCAATCCCTAAGTTATGGTTCTAAAGCCTAGTTATTAAAATCGTTATAGGAGTCCAACATTTTTGGCACCTTTGCTAGGGATGGGTCAAGCTATGAGAGTCTCTCAGTTTTTAGCATCTCTTTGTCATTTTTCTAGTATCTTAGTTTCCATTTAAAGCACTTAGGATTATAAAATTTTGCAAAAGTACCACTAGCAACAGAAAAATGGATTTTAGATCCATGAAGAATAGCAACCAAGTGCCAATGTCATTTGAAGCAAGTTTGGAAATCAATGAAGACATGGTCTCGAGCATCATAAAGGAATTTTGTTCACATATTGATAAAAAGGTGTTGATTTATGAGGAGGTAAATGAAGAAAACCTTGCTTTGCAAAATGAAGACATTAAAATAATCAAGGTTGCTGCTCAAAATGCATGTGATGTCAAATCAGAACTCCTACTTCAAGAAGAGAGCTGCAATAAAGTGAAAATTAGTCCTCACATGTAGAAAAGTAGAGAAGATATTGAAGAAGACCAGTTTTGGGATGATTTAGAGGAGTTTTTCTTAATCGTAGATGCTAAACCAACATCTTTTGTAGTGCAAAACTATGAGCATCATGAAGATGGTGCAAAAATTTCTATACTTCTATCAAATCAATCACACAAAGTGGTCTTTAGAAATTAAGAGGAGGATGAAGAAGCAACCCATCTACACAAAGCCAACAAGGAGGGTTCAAAATTTGTTCTTTCACGAGGGTGTCCTATCAGACATCTCATTCATATGGAGGCAAATAAATCATCACAAATTATGTTTGCAACAAAGAAATATTAAGCTACAATTGAAGATGAAGCTAAATATGCAATTGTAGCTAAAGGATAAATGTTTCAGCTTACTTATGTACTTGAATACAATAATATGTATTGTTGGCATGAAGTGATAAGTTTGTTAATGTATTTCCAAAAGTGTTCTTATTGTTTATTAAGTTTCTACTGACGTTGCAACTATTTCTAATTGCTCATAAGCATGTGAAGCATTGGAAGTTGTTGAGAAGAGGAAGATACTTCAAAGAACTAGTTAATGATTTTGTTTAATAATGTATTTTTTTTCTAGTTAGTGCAGTTTAAGATAGGTTAGGATAGGTTTTTCATTCAATAAGTGTTGTTACACACTAGTAAATTTGGCTTCAAATTTTGACCAAGAATTGGTCAAAATTTTGACCGAAATTAGTCAAATTTACGACCAACATTATCGTCAATCTTTTTTTGTCAAATTTTTGATGTACTTATAATTTGTCAAAATTTTGACTAAAATAGAGGTCAAAAATTCGACTGAGTCCATGATTCAAAATTGTCGTCATTTTTTTATAATGGTTGAAATTTCAACCAATTGTCGAACAAATATCCACCTAATATTGATCAAAATTTCGATCGGTGGCAGCAAAAATTTCCACCAAATGTTGGTCAAAATTTTGACGAAAACATCAAATGTTCGACCGAGATGCTATACGTTCGACGGATGAGATGGTAAAAATTTTGTTGTTTTGGTCAAAATTTTGTTGGTCAAAATTTTGTTATTGTGGTCAAAATTTTGACCATCCTTTGGTGGAGGTTTTTGGTGGCATTGGTCGAAATTTCGACCAATGTTATTTTTTTATTTTTTCTTAAAATGTTACCTACGTAAGGTGAATTTAGAGTTCTTTTCATTAACCTGTGATTCATGAGTAGTGGTTTACATGAACCCATCTCTCATGAGAATGAATGGAACAGTTACCACTCATTGGCTCTAGGTGATGCTTACGGAGGTGAAGCACCGAGACTTCCCGAGAGGTCATCCATCCCAGTACCACTCTAGCTCGAGCACGCTTAACTACAAAGTTTCCTCCATGGTTAAACCCACTCTGCTTGCATCCTCATTTGCAAAACCTTCACCAAGTGTTATGCCTTATGAACCATTCATTAGAAAGCCCCTTAAGCTCGTCAATTAATAAGTAGGAGATATTTTCCACAGCAAGTCAAATTGTGATATTGCTATCAACATTCAACTGTGTAGTTTTTTGAGTCAAACTCATTGACCCATGATTCATGAGTAGTGGTTAACATGAACCCATCTCTCATGAGAATGAATGGAATAGTTAGCACTCATTGGCTCTAGCTGATGCTCACAGAGGTGAAGCACCGAGACTTCCCGAGAGGTCACCCATCCTAGTACTACTCCAACTCGAGCGCACTTAACTACGGAGTTTCCTCCGTGGTTAAACCCACTCTGCTTGCATTCTCATTTGCAAAACCTTCACCAAGTGTTGTGCCTTATGAACCATTGATTAGAAAGCCCCTTAAGCTCATCAACTGGTTTGTAAGGCGCAACACTTGGAGAAGGTTTTGCAAATGAGAATGCAAGCAGAGTGGGTTTAACCAGGGAGGAAACTCCGTAGTTAAGTGTGCTCGAGTTGGTGTAGTACTAGGATGGGTGACCTCTCGGGAAGTCCCGGTGCTTCACCTCTGTGAGCATCAGCTAGAGCCAATGAGTGCTAACTGTTCCATTCATTCTCATGAGAGATGGGTTCGTGTGAACCACTACTCATGAATCGTGGGTCAATGAGTTTGACTCAAAAAACTACACAGTTGAATGTTGATAGCAATATCACAATTTGACTTGCTGTGGAAAATATCTCCTACTTATTAATTGATGAGCTTAAGGGGCTTTCTAATGAATGGTTCATAAGGCATAACACTTGGTGAAGGTTTTGCAAATGAGGATGCAAGCAGAGTGGGTTTAACCATGGAGGAAACTTCGTAGTTAAGCGTGCTCGAGCTGGAGTGGTATTGGGATGGATGACCTCCCGGGAAGTCTCGGTGCTTCACCTCCGTAAGCTTCACCTAGAGCCAATGAGTGCTAACTATTCCATTCATTCTCGTGAGAGATCCATTTGATAAAGCTTGGTGAAAGAACTTCAAAAATTTTGAAGCATCTATTAGATTCTGTTACCCAAATGGAAGATGGATTTCCCAATTCAAAAATTCAGATTTCTTTTCATTAACCTGTGATTCATGAGTAGTGGTTTACATGAACCCATCTCTCATGAGAATGAATGGAACAGTTACCACTCATTGGCTCTAGGTGATGCTTATGAAGGTGAAGCACCAAGACTTCTCAGGAGGTCATCCATCCCAATACCACTCCAGCTCGAGCACGCTTAACTACGGAGTTTCCTCCATGGTTAAACCCACTCTGCTTGCATCCTCATTTGCAAAACCTTCACCAAGTGTTATGCCTTATGAACCATTCATTAGAAAGCCCCTTAAGCTCGTCAATTAATAAGTAGGAGATATTTTCCACAGCAAGTCAAATTGTGATATTGCTATCAACATTCAACTGTGTAGTTTTTTGAGTCAAACTCATTGACCCGCGATTCATGAGTAGTGGTTCACACGAACCCATCTCTCATGAGAATGAATGGAACACTTAGCACTCATTAGTTCCAGCTGATGCTCACAGAGGTGAAGCACCGGGACTTCCCGAGAGGTCACCCATCCCAGTACTACTCCAACTCGAGCGCACTTAACTACGGAGTTTCCTCCGTGGTTAAACCCACTCTGCTTGCATTCTCATTTGCAAAACCTTCACCAAGTGTTGTGCCTTATGAACCATCGATTAGAAATCCCCTTAAGCTCATCAACTGGTTCGTAAGGTGAAACACTTGGTGAAGGGTTTGCAAATGAGAATGCAAGCAGAGTGGGTTTAACCAGGGAGGAAACTCTGTAGTTAAGTGCGCTCGAGTTGGTGTAGTACTGGAATGGGTGACCTCTCAGGAAGTCCCAGTGCTTCACCTCTGTGAGCATCAGCTAGAGCCAATGAGTGCTAAGTGTTCCATTCATTCTCATGAGAGATGGGTTCGTGTGAACCACTACTCATGAATCACGGGTCAATGAGTTTGGCTCAAAAAACTACACAGTTGAATGTTGATAGCAATATCACAATTTGACTTGCTATGGAAAATATCTCCTACTTATTAATTGACGAGCTTAAGGGGCTTTCTAATGAATGGTTCATAAGGCATAACACTTGGTGAAGGTTTTGCAAATGAGGATGCAAGCAGAGTGGGTTTAACCATGGAGGAAACTTCGTAGTTAAGCGTGCTCAAGCTGGAGTGGTACTGGGATGGATGACCTCCCGGGAATTCTTGGTGCTTCACCTCCGTAAGCATCACCTAGAGCCAATGAGTGCTAACTGTTCCATTCATTCTCGTGAGAGATCCATTTGATAAAGCTTGGTGAAAGAACTTCAAACATTTTGAAGCATCTATTGGATTCTGTCACCCAAATGGAAGATGGATTTCCCAATTCAGAAATTCAGAGTTCTTTTCATTAACCTGTGATTCATGAGTAGTGGTTTACATGAACCCATCTCTCATGAGAATGAATGGAACAGTTACCACTCATTGGCTCTAGGTGATGCTTACAAAGGTGAAGCACCGGGACTTCCCGGGAGGTCATCCATCCCAGTACCACTCCAGCTTGAGCACGCTTAACTACGGAGTTTCCTCCATGGTTAAACCCACTCTGCTTGCATCCTCATTTGCAAAACCTTCACCAAGTGTTATGCCTTATGAACCATTCATTAGAATGCCCCTTAAGCTCGTCAATTAATAAGTAGGAGATATTTTCCACAGCAAGTCAAATTGTGATATTGCTATCAACATTCAACTGTGTAGTTTTTTGAGTCAAACTCATTGACCCGTGATTCATGAGTAGTGGTTCACACGAACCCATCTCTCATGAGAATGAATGGAACAGTTAGCACTCATTGGCTCTAGCTGATGCTCACAGAGGTGAAGCACCGGGACTTCCTGAGAGGTCACCCATCCCAGTACTACTCCAACTCGAGCGCACTTAACTATGGAGTTTCCTCCGTGGTTAAACCCACTCTGCTTGCATTCTCATTTGCAAAACCTTCACCAAGTGTTGTGCCTTGTGAACCATCGATTAGAAAGCCCCTTAAGCTCATCAACTGGTTCATAAGGCGCAACACTTGGTGAAGGTTTTGCAAATGAGAATGCAAGCAGAGTGGGTTTAACCAGGGAGGAAACTCCGTAGTTAAGTGCGCTCGAGTTGGTGTAGTACTAGAATGGGTGACCTCTCGGGAAGTCCCGGTGCTTCACCTCTGTGAGCATTAGCTAGAGCCAATGAGTGCTAACTGTTCCATTCATTCTCATGAGAGATGGGTTCGTGTGAACCACTACTCATGAATCACGGGTCAATGAGTTTGACTCAAAAAACTACACAGTTGAATGTTGATAGCAATATCACAATTTGACTTGCTGTGGAAAATATCTCCTACTTATTAATTGACGAGCTTAAGGGGCTTTCTAATGAATGGTTCATAAGGCATAACACTTGGTGAAGGTTTTGCAAATGAGGATGCAAGCATAGTGGGTTTAACCATGGAGGAAACTTCGTAGTTAAGCATGCTCGAGCTGGAGTGGTACTGGGATGGATGACCTCCCAGGAAGTCCCAGTGCTTCACCTCCGTAAGCATCACCTAGAGCCAATGAGTGCTAACTGTTCCATTCATTCTCATGAGAGATCCATTTGATAAAGCTTGGTGAAATAACTTCAAACATTTTGAAGCATCTATTGGATTCTGTCACCCAAAAGGAAGATGGATTTCCCAATTCAGAAATTCCCAGCCACCATCTTTAATAAATTTATCTGGATCATCTGAAATGGTCTTCAAAATTGGCTGCCAGTTCAAGTTCATTCTGCTTTCATAATACTTTATATCCATTGATTTTAGCCATTCTTTGATGCCATCAAGAGAAGATTGAGGAATAACATCAATGCGGAGTAGATCCCGCTTGAAGTCTTTGAAAACAATAGCCATATCAAATGCCTTTTGCCCAAGTCCTACTCTCTCAAGGTTAACTATCTCAATCTCACTAATGGTTATTACTAAGAAAGGAAATTCCACCAACTCTACCAAATAGTTTACGGTAGGAACAATAAAAGCATAGGCTTTGAAAGGAACTCCATGAAAACCTAGCTCTCTAAATGGTATATCAAACTCTAGTTCAAAATCTTTTAGATGAGGCTGCTCCCATAGCTCTGTTACTCATTTAACAAACCCTTCAAACTCTCCATTGATTTGATTTTTCCTGTCCCTCTCTTGTTGCTCTTCCTCAATTTCATCGGGATCATACATGGACCTTCTTGCCCCTCCTAAAGTTTGGACCACGTCCATTACTTCCACATAAAACTGGACATCCTTAGTCTTCTTAGTTCCCACCATAATATGGTTATGCAAATGAAAATGAAGCAAAGTAATCATCTCCTTCTCTGCTGGCTGGAAGAATGCGTGTTTAATATTTTGATACATGATATCATCTCTCTCTTCTGCTCTCATGGTTGATTACAGAAATCCATTATAGTGGGCCTCCAGAGTTCTAGTCATCTTTCTTCCTCTTCCACCAAATGTCGGCCCGATCCACAAGTATGCCAACCTAATTGGCTTTGTTTTTGAAAGCTGAAGTTTCTTCTGAGTCACCAGTGTAGGTCTCTCTACCTTTTCAGACTCTGCCATAGCTACAGACCGTCTGTGGGATTTGATCATTTGTACCACTTGGTTGATGATGCAGGGGCATCCAGCAGGGCACCTGAGCCCAGGAGTGGAATGGCATTCAGAGATGTTCAATTGCAATGTTAGACTCAATATTCAAAGCAATATTCATAATCAAGTCTAAAGGTCATTGTAATGTAATAACGAATAATTCAGTATGTAAGCAAGATATGGACGTACAAAAAAAACTAGTGAGCTGTTTAACAAATCCCCAAAAGAAATCGATATCAAGAATGTAGCGAAAAAGATGTGAGTAGAATGGAAAAAGATGTGAGATGCATGAACATCAAAGATTAATATGGCTAGAAGATAGAAGCAATGAACTGTTCATGGGTTCCAAGCACTTAAAAAATGTGGAGTTCAGTCAGCCTGTAGTAGCAAGCTAAAAAAATTCTTTCAAGTCATTGATTCAGTTTGCCATGTTTATTGACCTCAAATTTGGTCTTTTCATTAACCTGTGATTCATGAGTAGTGGTTTACATGAACCCATCTCTCATGAGAATGAATGGAATAGTTACCACTCATTGGCTCTAGGTGATGCTTACGAAGGTGAAGCACCGAGACTTCTCAGGAGGTCATCCATCCCAGTACCACTCCAGCTCGAGCACGCTTAACTACGGAGTTTCCTCCATGGTTAAACCCACTCTGCTTGCATCCTCATTTGCAAAACCTTCACCAAGTGTTATGCCTTATGAACCATTCATTAGAAAGCCCCTTAAGCTCGTCAATTAATAAGTAGGAGATATTTTCCACAGCAAGTCAAATTGTGATATTGCTATCAACATTCAACTGTGTAGTTTTTTGAGTCAAACTCATTAACCCGCGATTCATGAGTAGTGGTTCACACGAACCCATCTCTCATGAGAATGAATGGAACACTTAGCACTCATTGGTTCCAGCTGATGCTCACAGAGGTGAAGCACCGGGACTTCCCGAGAGGTCACCCATCCCAGTACTACTCCAACTCGAGCGCACTTAACTACGGAGTTTCCTCCGTGGTTAAACCCACTCTGCTTGCATTCTCATTTGCAAAACCTTCACCAAGTGTTGTGCCTTATGAACCATCGATTAGAAATCCCCTTAAGCTCATCAACTGGTTCATAAGGCGCAACACTTGGTGAAGGTTTTGCAAATGAGAATGCAAGCAGAGTGGGTTTAACCAGGGAGGAAACTCCGTAGTTAAGTGTGCTCGAGTTGGAGTAGTATTGGAATGGGTGACCTCTCGGGAAGTCTCGGTGCTTCACCTCTGTGAGCATCACCTAGAGCCAATGAGTGCTAAGTGTTCCATTCATTCTCATGAGAGATGGGTTCGTGTGAACCAGAGTATCAAAATCCGCAGCGAGTCAGGCGAGTTATCCTGACTCGCGGGTCGAGCCATGGCTCCTGGGTTTTGGTGACCCGGCCGAGTCATGGGCTGAGTTATGGGGCATGACCCGCGTGACTCATCGAGTTAGCGGGTCATGGCCATAACTCGCGGGTCCGTGCCTCATGACCCGCTCCGCGGTAGGCCCGAGCCATAGACTTGTCAACAACAGTGATATACATGTTGTTGAAGGATGAGAAAAATTGTGACAATCACTTAGAACAAGACAATAATCCGATGTTTCAAGAAGGAAGACTGTGCCAATGATGCAGTCATAATAACAATGATATGAGCAATAATCCATGAATGAGAGCAGAAAACAAAAGGATGTAGAAGACAGTATGCTGGAGGACAGTGGCTTTCATTTTTATGACAGTGATCAGAAATGGAGAAATGCAGAAGAATATCGGTGAAAATCATGACTGTTATGAGAGGACATGATAATTAACAAACAGTCACATCAATGTCTAAGGACATTGATCATCTTCATGAATCTCTAATGACAGTAGGCTTCATGAATTTCTGATGACAGTAGTCTTCAGTGAGTGTTCAAGGACAGTGTTCAAAGAAAGAAGACAGCAAATAGAAGAATGAATCCTAAAGTAGTCATTAGTCATGAAAAGTCACTGATAAAAGATGATTAAAACCAGTGTTTTGCAATGTGATAGCAGTGAAAAGAAAATCGATCAGAGCAGTGATGTATAGCAGTGATTACATGATGAAACAATGACATATACTGTTAGAAACAGTGACATTCACTGTTAGAGCAGTCACAATAAGGATCAGAACAGTAAGTAAATGATAGGTCATGAAGAGCAGTCCAAGGAATGTCAAAAAAGTTAGCCAATGAATAAATAAGAAGAATCATAAAGAAATGAGAACAGCTGACAATGTATCACAAGAATATCAGTTAGAACAGCCATGATTCATCAATGAGCATTCATGAGTTGTTAAAGGGAACAGTAGGAAAAACGCCTTGGGACAATGAAGATTGAAATGCTAAGAATCAATGATCCACAAGATTCAAATTGGAGAGATGGAATGAAGACAGTGAATGTAATGGAAAAAATAGTGATCAAATTGCCTTGGTTATTGATTGAATCTACACATTTGAATATCTATATATATTGAACTAGCAAATAAGAAAAGACGTGACTGTTCACATTAGAAATGACATGTTAGTTCATAATGAAGTGACGTGACTGTTCATAATGAAGTGACGTGACTGTTCATAACAATTACCATTTGTTCCCTTCATTATCGATTATACTTTGTTCTCTTAACCATATCCTTTAGATGTTATTTGACCTTTAGATGTGATGTGATGTGTTTTTAAGCTTTATTCAATAATGGGTGCCTGAAACAAGTTTTAAATTTTAAGAAATCTCTATTTATTTTTTTTGTCGAGTCATAGCCGAGTCGTTGCCGAGTCATCGGTGAGTCACGGGTCGAGTCGGCCTTGCCAAGTCCAAGTTTTGATTCTTTGGTGTGAACCACTACTCATGAATCACGGGTCAATGAGTTTGACTCAAAAAACTACACAGTTGAATGTTGATAGCAATATCACAATTTGACTTGCTGTGGAAAATATCTCCTACTTATTAATTGACGAGCTTAAGGGGCTTTCTAATGAATGGTTCATAAGGCATAACACTTGGTGAAGGTTTTGCAAATGAGGATGCAAGCAGAGTGGGTTTAACCATGGAGGAAACTCCATAGTTAAGCGTGCTCGAGCTGGAGTGGTACTGGGATGGATGACCTCCCGGGAAGTCCCGGTGCTTCACCTCCGTAAGCATCACCTAGAGCCAATGAGTGGTAACTGTTCCATTCATTCTCATGAGAGATGGGTTCATGTAAACCACTACTCATGAATCACAGGTTAATGAAAAGAACTCTGAATTTCTGAATTGGGAAATCCATCTTCCATTTGGGTGATAGAATCCAATAGATGCTTCAAAATGTTTGAAGTTCTTTCACCAAGCTTTATCAAATGGATCTCTCACGAGAATGAATGGAACAGTTAGCACTCATTGGCTCTAGGTGATGCTTATGGAGGTGAAGCACCGAGACTTCCCGGGAGGTCATCCATCCCAGTACCACTCCAGCTCGAGCACGCTTAACTATAGAGTTTCCTCCATGGTTAAACCCACTCTGCTTGCATCCTCATTTGCAAAACCTTCACCAAAAGTTATGCCTTATGAACCATTCATTAGAACGCCCCTTAAGCTCGTCAATTAATAAGTAGGAGATATTTTCCACAGCAAGTCAAATTGTGATATTGCTATCAACATTCAACTGTGTAGTTTTTTGAGTCAAACTCATTGACCCGTGATTCATGAGTAGTGGTTCACATGAACCCATCTCTCATGAGAATGAATGGAACAGTTAGCACTCATTGGCTCTAGCTGATGCTCACAGAGGTGAAGCACCGGGACTTCCCGAGAGGTCACCCATTCCAGTACTACACCAACTCGAGCGCACTTAACTACAGAGTTTCCTCCCTGGTTAAACCCACTCTGCTTGCATTCTCATTTTCAAAACCTTCACCAAGTGTTGTGCCTTATGAACCATCGATTAGAAAGCCCCTTAAGCTCATCAACTGGTTCGTAAGGCACAACACTTGGTGAAGGTTTTGCAAATGAGGATGCAAGCAGAGTGGGTTTAACTAGGGAGGAAACTCCATAGTTAAGTGCGCTCGAGTTGGAGTAGTACTGGGATGGATGACCTCCTAGGAAGTCCCGGTGCTTCACCTCCGTAAGAATCACCTAGAGCCAATGAGTGCTAACTGTTCCATTCATTCTCGTGAGAGATCCATTTGATAAAGCTTGGTGAAAGAACTTCAAACATTTTGAAGCATCTATTGGATTCTGTCACCCAAATGGAAGATGGATTTCCCAATTCAAAAATTCCCAGCCACCATCTTCAATAAATTTATCTGGATCATCTGTAATGGTCTTCAAAATTGGCTGCCAGTTCAAGTTCATTATGCTTTCATAATACTTTATATCCATTGAGTTTAGCCATTCTTTGATGCCATCAAGAGAAGATTGAGGAATAACATCAATGCAGAGTACATCCCGCTTGAAGTCTTTGAAAACAATAGCCATATCAAATGCCTTTTGCCCAAGTCCTACTCTCTCAAGGTTAACTATCTCAATCTCACTAATGGTTATTACTAAGAAAGGCAATTCCACCAACTCTACCAAATAGTTTACAGTAGGAACAATAAAAGCAGAGGCTTTGAAAGGAACTCCATGAAAACCTAGCTCTCTAAATGGTATATCAAACTCCAGTTCAAAATCTTTTAGATGAGGCTGCTCCCATAGCTCTGTTACTCGTTTAACAAACCCTTCAAACTCTCCATTGATTTTATTTTTCATGTGCCTCTCTTGCTGCTCTTCCTCAATTTGATCGCGATCATACATGGACCTTCTTGCCCCTCCTAAAGTTTGGACCACGTCCATTACTTCCACATAAAACTGGACATCCTTAGTCTTCTTAGTTCCCACCATAATATGGTTATGCAAATGAAAATGAAGCAAAGTAATCATCTCCTTCTCTACTGGCTGGAAGAATGCGTGTTTAATATTTTGATACATGATATCAGCTCTCTCTTCTGCTCTCATGGTTGAATAGAGAAATCCATTATAGTGGGCCTCCAGAGTTCTAGTCATCTTTCTTCCTCTTCCACCAAATGTCAGCCCGATCCACAAGTCTGCCAACCTAATTGTCTTTGTTTTTGAAAGCTGAAGTTTCTTCTGAGTCACCAGTGTAGGTCTCTCTACCTTTTCAGACTCTATCATAGCTACAGACTGTCTATGGGATTTGATCATTTGTACCACTTGGTTGATGATGCAGGGGCATCCAACAGGGCACCTGAGCCCAGGAGTGGAATGGCATTCAGAGATGTTCAATTGCAATGTTAGACTCAATATTCAAAGCAAAATTCATAATCAAGTCTAAAGGTCATTGTAATGTAATAAGGAATAATGCTATAAAAGCAATGTAATAAGTGAAAATCCCATGTAATGAGTCAAAATGTCATGTAATGGTCATATAGGGTTAAGGTCTAAGTGGTTTTAGGTTTATAGGCATTAAATGGGTCCTTGACAAAGAATAGTCTCAATGACAAAGACAGAGGATCAGTCTTCAAAAAAGGAGCATTGATTAAGGATACATTACCTTGAGACTGAGATCTTCAAAAGGTTGCAGTCAAATGGAAGATTACAGTCTTAAAGGAATATAGGAGAAATGTTTGGAGACAAAATAGTGAGAGAGGCTTTACTCAAAAAATGCATCCAAGAAGGTGAGTACCTAGAAGATGGTTTGCTTCAAGGAAGTTAGAATTCTATTTCCTCAGTTTGATTGTTACAGTAGAGGATAGAGAGCAGTTGTTACAGGGTTCTTTGCTCTTGAGTAATTTGAACCTCAAAGGCAGAGCTCTTCTCATCTCTTTAACATTACAAGTGGTTGTTTAAAGAAGATTTCTAGGTTTGGATGGTCCATAGTAAAATTTCCCAAAGAGTGTATCGAGTCTTCCCACATAACATTTTAAGCTTGATGGGAACATAGGCAAAAAAAAAGTTTCTAATTAGATTTTAACAAAATTTTAGCCCTTCCATTATATTCATATTATTTAACATCTTCATAATCACCACTGTAGCTTGCAAGGTGATTCATCAAATTAAAAACAAAGCCTCCATGGCTTCTTACAACCTTTGAGTATTGTAAACTATAAGTAATATTCAGTAGAGAAATATAGCGAGGTAAGTGAGGACATTCTTCATTATAAGAATGAAATGATAGACAAGGGTAACTCTCAGGTTTAGTCTTTAACCATGCAAACTATAATTGTAGAGACCGGCCTGGTTATTACCATTGACATTCAATTATCTATTGAGCTTATGAGCTTGGAGAAGAGAACTGCAAACTGCAACACCCTCACCAACTGTAAGAAACAGCCAATTTGGTCATAGAATTTCAGTGAACTTTTCCTTTTGAAGATTCTCCATGAGATCTGACCCAGGGTTGCTCAATGCAAGCTAAAGATCATGTATACTCCTTGTTAGTATAATTCACATTGTTTACAATACAAAATAGATTTTTGTTAAATTTTGTTATAACATAAAGATAGTCACACTTATTTAAAACTTGTAAGCTTGGTGAGCACTTGGATTTTTATTGATTTATATGTAGGTTCTAGGCCAGTAATGAAACAGTACGCAATTTAAAAAGGTCAAAGTTTAGAGTTTACTGTTTAAACCAAAATTCTATGAAGTGTTGATATAGTTGACATGTTTTATACAGAGTACATACTGCTGAACACGTTTAAACAACACATTCTAAGCTTTCATTTCTTTGGTTGATTTATTAGGAATGCTTTTACTTAATTCAATAAGACCCACTTATTAAATTTATTAGGAATGCTATTACTTAATTCAATAATACCCACTTATTAAATGATTTTAGATGAATGACATAAACAAATCAAAACTTAAAATAAATTGTTTAAACCAAAATAATATTTTGTTCAAACCAAAATTATGATAATAGTTACCTGAAGGCCTTTCAGTTCAATTATTCTCTTGAGCTCTTTGAGCATTTTGATTCCACTGGTGTCAACAGTGGTTACAACTGCATAAGCGAAAAAAGAGAATGAAAAGCAGCACCAAAGTACAATACAAACCAAACCTGCTGGAGTTTGACCATATATAGTTGTATATCTAAATCCTAGAATAAAGGAAATAGGAATGGTTGTATATGATAAAATTAGGGTGCATTTATTCCATTTTATTATGCTCCATAGTTTTGTTACTAGAAAACTGATTACAAGTGAAGGGAAATCCTTTTACAAAAAAGAAATGATGCATCAAATATGTAAGCTTTCAGAACTTATGGCCCATATCTATAATAACATACTACAAAGTGTCTTCCTTCAGCTTGGCAAGATGCTCCTCTTCATCCATTATCCATCTCATTATCCTGCGTACATTGTAAACTTTATTAAGGTCCCCAATAAACAATCCATGTAATGAAGACTGTGGATTAGAGATGTGTCAAAGCAGAAGAGCTCAGAAGAGAAGGGTTATGGTGAATGGGTGCTCATGACATTGCTATTGCTTGGATTACTCAAAACATCAAATAACAAATAATATATAAAGTTATAAACTGTTAAGGGGAGGGAGAACAGTAGTCGTATGGACTATCTTCTTCAATATCAAATACCGTCATGCAATTCATTAAAATATTATGCTTAACATAATATATTCTAAAAATGACATTTTTGAAATTCTACCAAAACTTAATCTAAAAATGACTACTATTCAAAAGATGAGTTATTCGAAAGATGGGTTATTTGAAAGACGGGCTATAAATAATTGAATCAAGCATGACTACATTCAGGAAGCTGCATGACTGAATTCAGGAAGCTGACCCTACACATAGGACATTCATTATGTCTATTGAAAAATAAGCTTTTAAAATAAACATAGACAAATCACTTTTCTCTTAAGTAGCTTGAATTGGAAAAATAGATTCAAGCTACAATGCTTTGAATTCAATAAAAACTTAGAATTAAATAATATTTTGTAGCTTAGCAATTTAGGAGTGCTGGAGTGATTACCAGTTGTGATGTAGCAAGATGTGCATGAACCTTTAATGTTCATCATGTCAATGGCAATCATCTCTTTATTGCCATCAATATTGTAGTTCTTGAACAGTGCAAAAGTTCTGCCAACTGCTATTCCTTCCTGTACGGGAATAATTCAAATCAACTAGAGGTAATAAATTACTAGCCAATGAACATAATTATAAATCTTTGATGAGCTGATCTTTTAAACTTTTTTCTTGCAAATTCCACCTTTTAAGGAAAAACACAAAATTGTTAGATATAGCCACTAAAAGAAAAGACTGGAATGAAAGGAAAAATACTGTACCAATTAATGATATGAAAAAAAAATAGTGGGATAAACTTAGTTCACTTATGATGTTCCACCTTTTACGTATGGTGGGCCCGAATATATGCAATGTTAGGTCATAAAGTTTCTTATAAAACATATCATTTCCTGCAAAAAATGTCATGGGATAATCAATCCAAAACTTGTTATGAATAGGTAAATGCATATTACAATATAAAAAATAATTATTTAAAGTACTTGGAATTTGAGGACATTTTATAGGCATTGATTCATTATTGTCAATCAATAATGACGTCTGCGTCGCACCCATGCTAGTAACACGGGTAGATCCAGGAAATGGTGGTGAATTTTCACCAATACATGTAGATTGATCGGTAGCAGGTGTACCAAGTGGTGCCACCGGGGTATCTCCTGCTCCAAAAAAATAATCCACTATGTGATGCACCCAAGATTAAAGTACAAATTATGAAATCATAATTAGCACAAAACCAAATATAGTAAAACAATGATTTACCAGATGCCATAGCCCTTGAAGGCGTTGATGTTTGCATGGCCCTTGTGGCCGACATTGCACTCGACAATCTTCTATGGGCAACCTGGCTAGTAGGAGTCTCCTGCAATTGAGGACCTGAACAATACATTGTTAGCAAAGACATTTTCAAATAATAAAAGTAAGAGTTAACTTGAGAAGCTTTTGAATGTTCCAAAGAAAAAATTCCTTGTAACTTGTCAACTAAAGGATTATTTTACCTGAGGCAGCCGGAGGTCTACTAGTATTGGCCTCATCCGCACATTGTCCTTGACCAGGTACTAGAGATTCCATAAAATCCTACAACAAGAACACATATTACATATATTTTACTTCACAACATAAAAGAGTATAAAATATTAACCTTTATTGAAATTTTGTTATAACTAAAGATTCATTACTGCTTACTTGATACCGATGTCTGAGTGCTTTCAATTCAGTTAGCCTCCTGAGCATCTCCTCACTTGGATTTCTTTCATACAAAATGTTAATTATATCTTTATTGATTTGTTTCATTTTTTTCTTTACCATGATTATAACATTAGGCGAATCTGCAAAAAGATCATCATCATCAGGGGTAGCTATTGCCTCTACTGTCGAGGGTGCTTTTCCCTTATCCTGAACATCAAATTGTGATAGGAATATCAGTAAAAATATCATAAAAACTCCAAAACCATAAATAAAATAACGTAATAATATAACATTTTTCAACTATCTAATTTGTACAATTTTAATAAGGTTTACCTTTGCTGAAGAACAAGTGGGAGGAGCATCCTCGTGGCCTCTATCATGTGCGGGATCCATATCATCCTGTGACAAAGATTAAATATAAAAACTTTAGCAAACTAAAAGCAATAGACTTAGCAAAAAAAAACTTATTAATAAAATAGTATATAGTACTTACCACCCTCATGATAGTAACTTTGTTTGTATCTATGCGATTTAAATGATAATCTATTAGCAGTTCTTCCCCTGCACTTATTGATTTTATTGCACATACAAAAACTTGATTCCCCTCGCGTGCCTCAAATGTGCAATTGGGTTGCTTATTAGTTGATGAAGGTCGCGTACTATTTATAAAACCCACAATATTACCTATTGCTTTTGGTCTCCCATCAATGTACATTGCAAATCTTTTACTTTGATCATTTTCTTTCCTTTGTATATAATTAGCTGATAGTGCATACCTACTCATAATTTTTTTTATATTGAACAATTCACATCCAATCATTGTAATTGTAACACGGACCGACATACTCGAACAATTCAACAACTCTATTGTAATATACCTTTATCCCATCCATGGAAAATAGGCCCAAACCATGTAATGAGGATGGAGCAATGCGATATATCCTCTCATTAACACAAAAATCAGTATTAATTGGAGGTAGCTCATTGGGTACCCATTCTTTCTCAATGTGTGTGTACCGAAAGGGCACCTTGATGTCACCTTTGGTCTCATCATCATAAGAACATGACCCCCCATTAGCAAGGAAATATTGCATGTGTTTGTCAAATTTTTTTCTAATCTTTTGACCTCTAGTTGATCTCCCTGTTTTAGCCGTACTACATGTAGAACTTTCATCTAGCATTCCCTCATTTCCCTCATTCGATGTAGATAGATCTGACAAGTACCTATTTGGTGGGTGCTGCAATCCATCAAATGAGATATTGCCACGTCAATATATATAGAATAATCAAGTCGTGACCCATACGTACAGTTCTTCTTTGTCTATACATGAGAGATATAAAATGTACTAGGTTGAAAGTGATTATATATTATATTTCTATACGGTTCTTTGTCTATATATACATTATATGATTATATAATATGTCTATTTATAACATACGTGCTCAGTGATAAACAAGAAGAATATAAGAAAATTATGTCTATTTATTGACTTATACCTACCGATCCATGTCACTGTGCACGATCCACGCCAAAGGGGTCAAATTTACTGCATATGTTAATCATTTATCTTAAGTTAGCTAAATATTACATGATACATATGCTACAAATAACTTAGAAGATAACATGAACAATATGCAACATCGTAAACATGAACAAATTTACCTTATGTATGGAATGCAAGATCGTTAACAGAAGGTCGGGGTGACAATGTCTGTAGTCAATTGCCTGTTTGCAAAAAGGGTGATAATCAAACACAAATATACATGTATCAACAGCAATTAATTGAGCATCGTAAACAAAAAATTGGTAATTATAAATCACATATGTCGTAATCATTAGAATTGAACAGAATAAATATGTAACCATTACAATTTAAAGCAAAACATAAATATGTAATCATTAGAATTGAACATAATAAATATGTAACCATTTCAATTATGTCATTGATCATCATCATCATCATCATCATCATCATCATCATCATCACCATCACCATCGCCATCATCACCATCATCGCCATCATCAACAGCATCACCGCAATCATCATCGCCATGATCACCATCATCATCATCATCATCATCATCATCATCATCATCATCATCATCATCATCATCATCATCATCACCACCATCAGCATCATCATCATCATCATCATCATCATCATCATCTGCTTCTTCATCATCTTCAGTATATTCTTCTTCCATAACATTATACTTTATCGGCCTTCCTCTTGGATCATGTCTAACAACAAATGACCAACCCTGTTTATGTGGAACCTCTGAGTAAAACACTTGCTCACACTGGCTTGGAAGAACATAGGGCTCATCTCCAACTGGCTCAAACAACCTTGTATTAATCATTGTAAATCCATTATCATGTTGAATAACAGTTCTATCTGGATCATTTTGATTCAGTCGTAGCCTGTACCATTTGATGACAAATAGAACTACTTTGAAGGAGTTAAAGTCACACTCAATTATATCATCTAAGATGCCATAGTATTGATTTTGAGATTGTTGAGGATGTAGGTCATTTCTAGATGATATATTGGTGACCTCGAAAACTGCACTTATCCCAGAATCACAAGTTTTCTTTGTATCATCCAACTTTTTTATACGAAATTTGTGGCCATGATAGTACATAGCTTTGTGGTGCTTGACTTGCAATTTTTAAAGTGTGTAAATTATTTGTATCATGAGTTGATATGAAACATACGAGTCATGATCATTAATAAATTTGTACGTACTGTCCACCTCTTAAACCATGTGCTAGATCAATTACCATTGGAGTAACATTGGGATCTCCATTATGATGAGCTTCTCTAACCAATGAAGCAACACCTTCCCATGTTAATGAACAACCATTTTGTTGACATCGTTCAATCCATACCGTCATCCAATCAAGATTGTTTGCAATATACAAATGTATTGCATCCCATTCTCGACCAGCTGTATCAAAAACATCTTAGATTTATTGCATCCGACTCTCAACCAGATTTATAAGAATTAATTAACTACAATAACATCTTAGATTTACCTCTCACTTTCCTCAATCTACCTTTGCCCATCAAGTGCTCCCCTTCAAATTTGTTAATGGAGTTGGGATCCTAAATACGATCTACATGGATCTTTGCTGCAAACTTAGGAAGATATTCACTAATGTACACCATGGTCTGGTATACCATATATCCCTCTACCATAGAACCCTCAGGATGTGCTCTCTGTCGAACCAAGTCTTTCAAAAATTTCAAGTGCCTCTCAACCATCCACATTGACCTAGTTGGTACAGGTCCGCACAATTCAATCTCCTCAACTTGATGTAAGAGGTAATGTTCTTGTGCATTGAAAAAAGTTGAAGGTAGACACTTTTGCATTTCACACATAAGAAGAGGAATTTTTCTCTTCTAGTATTTTATATCTTCTTTATTGATTTCTTTAGATGACAACCACCTCATGTATTTTCCAAGATCATATATAACTTGTTTGACACCGTTGGCAAAGTGGTGTGGGAGAGATAGAGGTAGAACATACTGCAATATTTGTAAAATGATCTCGTCAATATTTTATAAAAGAATGCAATGAAAACCACATGCAGTATACAAATATATAGTGAATACAAAGTAATATGAATTACCTTAATAAATATATGCCAATCGTGTGTTTTCATCCCTGGCCCAAATTCACTTTTCTTTGATATGAGATCATTTATGTTCGCAGCAAATCCTGTAGGAAATCGTATTTTCTTTATAATTTCTTTTATAGCATTGCTCTGCTGCTCCGACAATAACCATGGAAGAGCACTTGTATCAATCTGGTCTCCATTTTGATTGGATTGAATAAAATTTTTCATTGCATGGTTGGATTCTTCAATGTCACTACAAATTTTGATGATTTGGTCTTTGTCACGCCTTCCATCCAATATTTTCCATAATGTCTCTGTTACATTCTTTCCAATATGCATAGGATCAAACAAATGCACGATTGGGAGTTGCTCGTAGTACGGCAACCTAGTAAATTGCGTAGGATAACTTTTGAGTCCTTTTGGAAGTTGGTCATTGATGCCTTGATGACCTTCACAAGCATCAATTACATCATCAGTAAACAAAACACAATATCAAAAGATAAATTTGAAACAAAACCCATCAGATGGAATGACATTACCTCGATGATTTATTTTATTGTATGCCAACTTCCATAGGTGAGGTGTCATTCTCCATGGCTTTGATGTAGTCTCTTCTTTCCCATTGAAAATATGTTTTTCAGTAATTCGGTACTTATGATTTCTGTGGAGAAAGTGTCTATTCTCATCGAACACCTGCTTTCTCAAACTTTTTGAATGACGAGATTTTGTCTTTGGACCACAAACTGGACATGCAAATTTTTCCTTTGTCTGAAGACCTACAAGATCATGTCTAATTGGATTAAATATGTTAACTTTGTGTTAGCACTATAACATACCAAAAAAGAGGCGTTATGAAGAGAACATACCACAAAAATGTGTTAGCCCAGGGGCATCATGTATTGTCCATACAAGCATTACATGGAATTGAAATTGTCTTTGTCCTATTGGTCTAGAGATGTCATACATAGTGACCCCATTCCATAACACCATCAACTCGTCGATAAGGGTCTCAATATATACATTGATATCTTTAACTTGGTACTTACCTAGTTGAATGAACAAAAACATTACATAATTATTATGACCATTTTGATGGATTATTAATAATAAATTAATTTAGATGACCATTAAATCAAAATATACCTGGAACAATCAGTGACAACATTATGTGCTCCCTCTTTATGGACAACCAAGGAGGAATGTTATTGTTGATAACAAAAACAGGCCACACCGAGTAAGTAGATCTCATCTCTCCAAACGGATTGACACCGTCCACTGCCAATGAAAGCTTGAGATTACGAGGTTCTTCTTTAAAGTGTGGCCATTTTTCTTCTATTTCCTTAAATGCCGAGCCATCTGCAGACATTCGCATAATGCCATCTTGACTTCTATTGCGTGCATGGTAATCCATAAATTGTGCCAAGCTATTGCACTTGAATAATCATTGCAGACGTGGAATAATGGGAATATGTCAAAGAACCTTGTGAGGCACCTTTTTTGTTATTCGATCTTATTGATATCTACTAATATGACAAATAGGGCATTCTGTTGCAAATTCATGCTATTTATAATATATAATATGATCGTTCGGACATGCATGTATTGTTTGATATTCCATTCCAATATCTTTCATAACGGCAGATAATTCTTGGTACGAGCGAGGTAGGATGTTTGATGGTGGTAACAAACACTCACCTACCAACCTATGACCAAAAATATAATTTGTTAATTTAAAGAATATTAATTGCTACACGATTCATCCAATATTAATTACAAGGGAATTACGACTAAAATAATGAAAAAAGATGACATACCTTAACATACGTGTCATTGCTACATTGGATAAACCATTCATAACCTTCAGGTTCACCAACAACAATACAGTGGCAAGAAGAGTTGTTTCGGAGCCTTCATATAGGGGCTCGTGTGCCTTCTCAAGTAAAGGTACATCAAGCTCTGCATCAACATCATCATCATCTTGATCATCATGATCATATTGATCTTCTTCATCATCGTGGTCTTCTTCCATGATATCATTACCTTCTACTTCTATGTTCACACCTCCATGTTCCCTTGTTTGGAAATCCACATTCTCCAGATTGTCATGGTCCATAACATGAAATTGAGGGACGTTGACCTATATGAAAATGATGACCTTATATTAACCATGATCATGTTGTCATCATCAAATCATGTCTTATGTATTTTATAAAATATTAAAATACATACCAATGGACGAAATTCGTTTCCCCCTTCAATGTGACCATGTTGCCTACAATGTTCCTCAGCTGTTTTGATTAGATATCTTCGAGTCTTTAAGCCCTTACAAAGTTTGCAAGGACAATAACATTTTCCATCACCCTTTCTTTTTAAGTTAGACCATAGTCTAGCAATTGTCTCCCTATTTGTTTGTGCGTTGATATCATCAGACATGGTCTTTCTTGAATGGAATGACTCGTTGGTGGAAGAAGGATGATTTGTTTGCAACCTGCTGATAAAAATCATTAGTGAACAACCATTTTCTCAACCATTTTAATATCGAAAACATCATATGAAATATCTTTATCATTTAGATTTTAATGCTATATTTTAACTTTTAATCAAAATTATGTGTAATATAAGGACCCTATATCACCATTTTACTGAGAGTCAAGCATCAAGTCATCGGTAAGTTAACACAACTTGATATGAAGATCTGAAGATATTTGATACTTCCATCATCACCCATGACATAACTCTCAAGCCTAACATAAAGTCATTCATACAAAAGTAGCAACCTGTTAATTTGTTGATAGAACCCTTAATCTTCAAGGAAGTTCAAAAGTTACTTGCTGCAACGATAATTTTTCCTATCCGCCACTCCACTTGGGTGGAAAATTTGGTGCATGTACAGAAGAAGCAAGAGGAGATCTGTGTTAATTTTTGTAAGCTTAAAAAGGTGTTAGATTGGACACCCTAAGCCTCTGCATCAATTTTATGAGTTCACCTTTCAATAATGTTGAAGTGAGGTATTGGGCCCTCGAGAAATAAGCTTTCAGCTTGGTTAGATAATTCAAGAAGTTTAGACAATATATCTTGAGAAGCAATATATATGCCATTATGCCTAACCAAGTGGTCAAGAGATTGGTTATGTAGTCAGATTTGGGAGAGCGTCACGAGAAATAGATGGCTATTTTGCAAGAGTTTGATTTAGAGATGCATCCTATGGGATTGGTTTAGAGATGCATCCTATTTGATTTTTGAATTTAGCCACTAGCAGTTCAAAATTTGAAATGTATGGGTCTTTGACCACTTGCATTCTTCAAAGGTGGCCACGACCTTCCGAATGTAACAAACTAATCAAATAGCGTTAAGGTTTTCTTTTAAACCTTTGTATATAAAGCGACGATGTCAAGTTTTCTTCCTGGTTCTTTCCTGATTGAGCTCTTTTTGAATCAGTTTTTATAAATATAAATATATATAGTGGTTCTTCCACTTTTGTCTAAACAAAATAAAATAAAACAAGATACCCTATAAGAAAAGATAATCATCTCCATCTTATCTGCATTGATTCTTAGAAAATAACATACTACACAATAAAAAATAACCAATAAATGATAATCATCTCCTTCTTATCTATGTTGATTCTTATCTCTTTTATATATAATCAATTTTAGAGAATGAAATAGTATGCAATAAACGATAATCACCCCCCTTATGAAAAACAAGATAATCATCTAAGTTCAATATTCTAAAAAACAAGATGCCACTTGCAATAAAGTGACCATCTCCCTTCTATGTACGATGATTCTATAATTGAGTAAACTCTAATTCACAAGTAAAAAAATTCATACTATAATTTAGAAGGTCTAATTCACAAGTAAATAAATTCTTGGCAGCTCCTACATAACAAATTTTTAAAAATATATTGCACATTGAATCAATTTAAACCCAAGATGTATTTAAATTAAATTAAAAAATATATTCAAATTTAGATAAATCAACATGATAGATCATCAATATATCACTAAGTCTACAATAAGCAACATTTTGTTACTTAATTCTTCCTTTGTTAACCCCATCTTCTCTTCTGTGAAACATAATAAACAATCACTAACAAGCTTCTAACATCTTGTATGTTTCCATCTTTTGCAATGACTACAAAATATCTCCTACAAAAAATTCACACAAAAAACTCAAGTATAAAAATTAGAAGCACTTTGAACCTAGATATATATTAAATACTTTTGGAGGAGTTGTTTAAAGCTAACTACACATGTAAATGTGTGCACGATAAAAATGTGATATAAATAAACATACCTATTTTAGTGGATGTTGACATATAGTCATAATAATTAGAAATATTGAAAATGAATGTCTTCAAAGATTTT
Organism: Chamaecyparis obtusa; assembly: GCA_027943335.1. Classification (NCBI taxonomy): domain Eukaryota; kingdom Viridiplantae; phylum Streptophyta; class Pinopsida; order Cupressales; family Cupressaceae; genus Chamaecyparis; species Chamaecyparis obtusa. The sequence goes on from BSBK01007786.1 coordinate 687,197, forward strand.
ATCTTTGTCGTATACCTATGCAAAGATGGATGCAAAATATTGAAGCATATCGAGTATGCAATCTATTTGTCAAATGTTAAAAAAAATAATAGATCTTTTAATCTCAAATCTATAAAACATCACATATCCCAAATAATAACCAAATACAAATTATAATTTTTTTTCAAATATGGGACAATTTACTCTTAGCTTTTTTGGATAAGTATCTTGCTGATTTTTTGGTTCCTCATGCCTCTCTTCTTTTTAAATACAAAGACCAAGAAGGTGAAAAAAAAGAGAAGAAAAACCTACATCATCTCCATTTTTATTTTCTCATTTAAATGAAAATGAGGACTTTAGCATTCTCACCCCACAATTTGGAAATTTCTAAGTAGGGAGTAAGTGACTACTCCACTAGACTAAGCAAGATAAATGGATGCAAACACATGAATCCTTCCATCAATTCATAGATACATTAATTGTTACAATATTTTCAACTTGAAACTAATTAAATAATTTAATATTTTATCTTTCATTTGTAATAGAGCTCTAGTCACCTCCATCAATATATTAATAATTAGAAATAAATTTTCACACATATACTTTGTGCTAGCTCTTCAAATGAGGACATTGATATGCCTGCAAAGATCATAAATATAGTCATTGCACATATGCTAACAAATACTAAGCAAGGTTCTTATAAATATGTCTGTAATAAAAGATTCTTGCCTCTATTATTTGATAGGTATATCTGCCTTTCTCATCATGCCCAGTGAAATGAGGACAGTCTCTCTAAAGACAACATGATAATGTACACTCACTGTAAGGATAGTCACAAATGAGGACAGTCACTATAAAGACAACATGATAATGTACACTCACTGTAAGGACAGTCACAAATGAGGACAGTCACTCTAAAGACAACATGATAATGTACACTCACTGTAAGGACAGTCACAAATGAGGACAGTCACTCTAAAGACAACATGATAATGTACACTCACTGTAAGGACAGTCACAAATGAGGACAGTCACTCTAAAGACAACATGATAATGTACACTCACTTTAAGGACAGTCACAAATGAGGACATCTGGTGCAAGGGCACCTATCGAGTCAACTAGGAACACCTTGGAACAAGATGGAACCAGAAGATCAAAGGCATTCCTACATGTCAACTGGGATATTTTAAGGCCAATAATGGCATATTGTAATGAACAATGTACTTTGCCAGTCAAGAGTCATAAAATTCTTGATAAAGCCTATGGGCAACTTGATGTAAAATGGCCTAATGAGCCATAAGGGTGTCCTAGAGGGTGCTTTTATATTTTGTCATATTCAATAAGGTCTTGAGATCATTTTGAGTCAATAACATAGGTTAGAATGTCATAAAAGTTATAGAATGCATAGTTTATAAATTTGAATTTGAATATAAACGGTCATGTAGGCATTTTGGAGGGAAACTTAGGATTTAGTATTTGTTTGTTAAATAAAACATTTCTAACCAACTTGATTAGTTAGATAGGTGTATGTACACCTATATAAGTTGTGTTAACCTGATGAAAGGGGAGAAGGCATTGTTATGTACGGCAAAGTACATGATTTGTACGGACAGGGCATAATTTAATGAAAATTTGAGATTTTCTTACAAGATTTAAGTGTATTGGATGTGATAATCATTCATTTATGTTGGTAAGATACATTTAAGGGTTATTGAGTCACTTTCATATTATTTTGAGTGTTTATTGCAAGTTTATTTGCTGTTGTAACGCTGAAACTGAAAGTTTGCTTTGATTCTTCAATGGTAAATGGGGGGTACCATCCTATCTTTGTACATTTGATCCTTAGGATGGAACCTAGAAGCACTAACAAGTCTATCTAACCATGAATAAACCAGAAAAGTGAAGTTTTGCAGGAGAATGTGAAAGAAATGCAAAGTTGATGGTTGTTTGGACAAATTTGGGTACCCAAATACATGCCATATGTGTAGCAGCCAGACATCTGGCTTAACAAGGTATAAATATTATTTGATATTCTTCAATAATATGTTGAACTCATGGTGAACCATGAATTTTATGACCTGGAAGTGAGTGGAAGTGTTAGATTGGTGATACCCTAGGTTATAGAGGGTTTTAAGGGCAAATTTGGGGTTTTGGTAGCAAATGAAATCATAAAGTGAAATGGGTTGTTGAATCATCTAATTGAACACAAAATAGGAATGTCCTATGAATTTGGTGGCTTTTGGATATGTTTTTAGCACACTTGCTTTGTAAAACATCACTAATTCCTCTTGAAAAATAGTGACAGTCAAGGTTTTGGGGCACATTTTCCAAAGAAGTTGATACTGGTTTTTTAGTATGTTATAGTTCTCCCAAAAGGGTATCTAGAATGCTAATTTTTTTGTAGGTTCATTTGGATAAATTTTGAGTTATTTGGGTTATAACGCTGCTGGAGGACTAGAAAAGGGGCAATTAGGCCTATTTGACAGTTTTGAGAAAATTGCTTGCTAAGAATTGTTTGAAGTGTTGAAACTTCTTGAAACTTGTTGAATCCTCTTTCTTAACACATCTAACACCATCTTTGAAAGTTTGGAATCCAGATCTAAGGTTTTGTGACTATTTTGTCTTTGAGTGGCTTTGAAGCCTAATAGGAGTTTGTGGGTTTAAACAAGCATTTGATTGAATTCCATCACCTTTTGTTGCCACTCTGCATCAACATCGATCTTATAGTGAGTGTACATTATCATGTTGTCTTCACAGTGACTGTCCTCATGTGTCATAATATTAGAAGTTCACAAAATTATTTTTGTGAACTGTAATATTATTTTTGTTTTGTAATTTTTGTGACCTTGTGTAATTTCACAAAATGAGAAGTTCTCATAGTGACTGTCCCTTGTGTAATTGCCACTTGAATGAGGACAGTCACTGTAAAGACAACATGATAATGTACACTTACAGTGAGTGTACATTATCATGTTGTCTTTAGAGTGACTATCCTCATTTGTTGAAGAAGAAAAGCATTAATGTGGCTGAATAGCAATACATTCAAGTGGCAATTACACAAGGGACAGTCACTGTGAGATGTCATCATTTGTGACTGTCCTTACAGTGAGTGTACATTATCATGTTGTCTTTACAGTGACTGTCCTCATTTGTTGAAGGAAAAAAGCATTAATGTGGTTCAATAGAAATGCATTCAAGTGGCAATTACACAAGGGATAATCACTGTGAGATGTCCTCATTTGTGACTGTCCTTACAGTGAGTGTACATTATCATGTTGTCTTTACAGTGACTATCCTCATTTGTTGAAGGAAAAAAGCATTAATGTGGTTCAATAGCAATGCATTCAAGTGGCAATTACACAAGGGATAGTCACTGTGAGATGTCCTCATTTGTGACTGTCCTTATAGTGAGTGTACATTATCATGTTGTCTTTAGAGTGACTGTCATCATTTGTTGAAGAAGAAAAGCATTAATGTGGCTCAATAGCAATACATTCGATCAAGTGGCAATTACACAAGGGAGAATCACTGTGAGATGTCCTCATATGTGATTGTCCTTGTCACAAATGAGGACATCTCACAGTGACTGTCCCTTGTGTAATTTCACAAAATGAGAAGTTCTCACAGTGACTATCCCTTGTGTAATTGCCACTTCAATGAGGACTGTCACTATAAAGACAACATGATAATGTACACTTATAGTGAGTGTACATTATCATGACAACATGATAATGTACACTTACAGTGAGTGTACATTATCATGTTGTCTTTAGAGTGACTATCCTCATTTGTTGAAGAAGAAAAGCATTAATGTGGCTAAATAGCAATACATTCAAGTGGCAATTACACAAGGGACTGTCACTGCGAGATGTCCTCATTTGTGACTGTCCTTACAGTGAGTGTACATTATCATGTTGTCTTTACAGTGACTATCCTCATTTGTTGAAGGAAAAAAGCATTAATGTGGTTCAATAGCAATGCATTCAAGTGGCAATTACATAAGGGATAGTCACTGTGAGATGTCCTCATTTGTGACTGTCCTTATAGTGAGTGTCACTTTTAATTTGTTGATTCTAATAAAAGAAAATAACACCAAATGTGTAACCTATTCTTGAAATCATAACAGTTTGATGCCAAGCTTTAGACAGCTAAAGTTTGAATAGATTCCCACATTCTATTATAGGTTCACACGATTAATGACTCCAAGCACAGTCACAAATTCAACTGATAATTCCAAATCCCTCAATTTGGTAATGGAAAATATAAATTTCAGACTACCAATTGATGACTGTAATTTCTTTACACAATCTACCAAACTTAGCTTGTGATGTTTTCCGGTTCTGTTTCTTACCACAGGCAAATATAACTTCTGTGTTTACAATATATGTATATTCACTCTTTTGAACATAACTCTCTGTGTTATAGCTGATCACAACTTTAACTTGAAGATTTGTATTTGATTCTTCTTATTTTCTCTGTTTCTGCAATGTGAACAGAGCAGGCACAATGTGTTCTTCTACAGGTATTGATAAGGCTTGTGACTTTACCTCTTTAACCACTAACTATCACTGCAAACTTCTATAGGGAATCTTTGAGTCTATTTGATCAATTTAAACTCAGTTCCATCTGGAAGTTTTAGCAGTGGTTTGATGAGTGGTTGCAATCGGTAAAAGATTTTGTAAGCCTAGCTTGACTTTTGGCTATCGAACTTCCCCACTTTAAACATTCTTTCACAGCAGATGATTCTTCACAAATTCAGAGTATCCTCAATCTGGATTCAACAAATTGTCTTTACTATTAATATCTAACATTCCTTTGAGACTGTGCAATCAAATTCGACTGGTATTAAACACCCGTTTACCACTGGGTTGTATTCACCCCTTTTACGGTCTAGGGTATCCAAAAATATGTTCATCTAATTGACTCACCATTTGTTTTCTTGTTTATTGTTTATTTAGGGCACAATTTGTGAACTGTTCACATAATGTGTGCCGATTAGGCACCGATTTGATTACACCTTTTATGCACTAGTTCGGGCATCGGTTCTAGAAGCAGCCAATTGCTTCCCATTTTCTGTGCTTAATGTTTCATTGTTTACATCTATCCTTGGCTTGCTCTCCATCCAAAGGTATTGATAACCATCTGGGGAACCACAAGTCAAGGATTTAACATATAATTGAACCCGATATACCGATTCTTGCAAGCTGTGAAGTCTAAAATGATTCTATGCAGTTATAACAGTTCAAAACCTCTTATAATACAAACTGGATAACATCACAGTTTTATTCAACGCAGATTCCACAGTTTCATAAAACCAATAAACTATGCCCTAACATATTTTATTGAAACTTCGATAATGCTTATTAAAGTTCTGTCACAATCTAACAAATTTCATTACAAAGAAACTCGATAGAAACACAATGTTCCACACTGGTTACTATCGCCAGAGCAACACAATGTTCCACACTGGTTACTGTCGCCAGAGCAACACAAAGATGTGAAGATTTATTGCATCTTTCTTAACACTTTGCGGGAACAGTAAAACCATATAACAATTTAGAAAAAAAATAGAATTAGAGACAAAAAATTCATACACAGTTGTCCCCGCCTTCTCGCCCGCTCCCGCTTGCTGTCGCTCGCGCCGAAAAAGAAAGGGGTAAAGTAAAAATGAAATGCATCTTTCTTTCTTTTTTTTACATTTTATCCCCGTATTGGTCAAAATTTTGACCAACACGGGGATAAAAGGAAAAAAAAAGAAAATTTTAAGACCATTTCCACTTTGGTCGATAAATTTGGTCGAAATTTGACCTCAAATCTACTAGTGACACAATGTCTTAGAGCTAGTAGTTGTCTAGTCTTGTTTGTTTCCTAGTTATTCTTGTCTAAATGAGTTTTTTGGAGGAGTTTATAGCTGGTTGGTTGCTCATATTTCAAGTCATTTTTCAAGAGTGTGAGTGAGTCAAGTCTCTAATTTTAGAAGAGATTTTTTTACATATATTGTCAACAAGTTCATTAAGTAGTCAGGTCTTCATGATGTCAAGAATGTCTATTTAATGATGGTGTCTAGTTGGTCTAGTAAGTTTTTTTTTATGAAAAATGGACATCCAAAATTGTATTATAAGTCATTGGATGGATAAAGTATTTATATAGGATGCATGAAACAAGTGTTATGTGATTGAGCAACCAGTCCTGTAGCCACTACCATATGACTGAATAGTCATCCTACAACAACTACTATGTTTTTTATTAAGGTAAAAATAGGTTTTGAATGGGCCCCAAAACCATATACAATTAGTTTTTGGAGGGAACTATAACCCGAAGAATAACAGTAGGAAGAATTAGCTCAAATGAAAGTGAGACAGCTGGGGAACAAGATAAACCTTACAAAACCCCCCAACACATTCTGCCAGTAAACATACCAGCAGAAAAAACCCAAAGTTACAACAACAGCTATAAAAAATATACTCAGAAAGATTCGAGCTGCCAAGAACAAAAGAGTAAGACCAAAGCCTTATAGAATCACCATACTAGGGTTTTTAGGTTCCCTAAACCGAACATAAGGGTTTTGATGGCTCCCATAACCAGTTTTAATGAAACAGTAGCTCACTTAGATTTGCCAGTAGAGCTTCAGCTGCACCAATCCTTCAGGGTTTTGAAAAGCTCCCCCAACCTTATTGATGACTCCCTTAAACAACATGGGTTTTAACATCCAATAGATCTAGCAGACAGACCAATCCACCCTTTCATGATCATACCAAATATGAAACAACAACTTATAAATATGAACTAGAAAATTTTTAGCTGTACCATAGTTTTTAGGGTTTTGAATGGCTCCCCCAACCATTAACAGTGAAATGGGAGTGAAGAAAACTCCCCAACCCACCAAGTTACAATTTGCCAGAAAAAAGAAAAGACATTCAAGGGTCTCTGGCAAAAATAGGAGTCTCTAGCAAAGGTCGCACCCCATAGGGTTTTGAAAGGCTCCCCCAACCTTTAATACAGAAATGGAGCAAAAAAAAAGTATTCCCCTCTCCACCAGATTACAACTTGCTAGACAAAAGATGAACCCATCAAAGATCACTAGCAAACACAGGACTCTCCAGCAAAGGACAAGCCCATAAAGGTTTTGAAAGGCTCCCCCAACCTTAAATAGAGAGATAGGAATGAGGAAAGCTCCCCATTCCACCTAATCACAACCTGCCCAGAAAAGAATAAAACTTTCAAAGATCACAGGCATAAATGGAACCCTCTAGCAATGGCCAAAATTACCACCAAAACTCCAACCCACCTCTTCCAACCAGCATCTAGCCACCTCAATAGGTAGAGCCTCCACCTCAAAAGGACCTTCTACCTCTATAGAAAGCGTGAAAGAGGAGTTAAGAGGGAAATGAACCTTCACCTCAAAATGAGCTTCCATCTCAATAGGAAGCAAAGAAAAGGAGTAATGGGGAAAGGGGACCATAGAATGCCAGAGAGCACAAGAGTGCAACCCCACCTCAATAGGAGTCCCAAATGTGACTATACCAAATGAACCTTCACCACTCTCCCACACGAATGAAAGGATCTGAGTAACCCAGTGAGAGTGATGAACCCAGGAATAGGCCTACACAATAGCATCCCAAAGGAGGACCCATTTCTGCCACTCACCTTTGAAAGCCAACTGAGATAACCAGGGTCTACGTCTCTCCAAAAAAATGGGGAAAAGAGCCCCCCAGCAATTATAGACGCAGAGAACATAAACCCTAACCTCAGAAGCTGCGAAAGGAGAGAGAGGAGGGCCCCAGATGTAACACCATCAACCCCCCACCATGAACACCTCCACAACCCCTCCTGGGTCATCACCCGCTTCATCTGAGTAGCCCTCATCCCCATCAATACCAGGGAAAGCACCTGCTCAGCATCCGCCCGTTCTGCTGCTCCCGCGCGCCATTACAACAACCTGTGTTATTCAAAAGGAATCTTGCACCAAGTATGAAGACATCTGTAACTAATGATATTAAACATGTTGCACTCTCAAAGGGACCAAAATATCCAACAATTAAGGGACTTGTACTTTCAACTATTTGCCAAATTTGAAGCTTCTCACAACAACACAAATGATACTATATTTATTATTTCTATTGATTCATAATATTAATCATTTTTAGTAATTGATTATCTGTGATTGCACTATTTTGTTCAATTATCATTATTATAATTATATACTTCATAACTGATTTATTTTGCTACCCTCATACATACATTGCCATTTGAGGACAAATGACCTTTCAGTTGGGGGGAAGACGTGTATACCTTGTGTTGTTGTCATATACCATAGGAGGATGACCTTGCCTATGCATTTTTATACTACCTCCTATATTTATGGTTATTGATGCAAAATAAGAATGATAAATTGAATAGAAATAAAAATGGAATGTCTTATGAAGGGATAACAAAGGGAAGAAGTATGATTATGTGAAGTGTTGGATATGACATAAAGTAATGATAAGAAGACTTGAGGAGACAATCAATAAAGAAGAAGAAAATGAACCATATTCATGTCAAATGAAAATCTTCTTAATGATCAAATACACATGCATGACATGTTCTATAAAGGATTGAAGTTGTCACGGGATTTCATGCTAATAGCCTTCATGTTTATCTAATGCCTATCCCTTGCTTGACGACAAGCAGGATTTCAGATGGGGGGGATGATGAACCTATAATTTGTCATATTTATGTCATTTTTTATAACACTTTACATCATTTTTATAATACCTTTCCAAGTCATTTCCATACATTACCTTGATTTATGAAGCATTAACTATGATTAATTATTAACATTTGTATGTCTAGCTAGTTAATGCTAAATTATGATGATTTATTATGATAAATGGTATTATTAAATAATAAATTTTTTGAGATGATTAACATGTTTTTTTTGAGATATTTGAGTCGTTCATGCAACTAGAAAGAAGGAGAAGCAAGATGACACTTGTCAATATTCAACAGTTGCTGGAAATGTAGAAAAAGTAAAAAACCAGTTTCAGTAAAACATACATATGTCACTTAATTTTAAATGAAATCCAGATTTTCTTAATGATTTGGAAAGATAAAAAGGAGGATAAAAATGTGTTAAAAGGGTTTTATATAACTCGCAATAGTTAATGACAAGCACTCATCTAAAGATGGCTGAGTAAAAATAGGCAAGTTTGAAGGCAACAAAAACCTAGTCTTAGTAAAATGATCATATCTTCCATGTTTCTTAATGAAATCTAGATTTTCAAAATGATCTAGAAAGCTAATAAGGAGGAGAATAACCTGGTAAAAGAGTTTGATATAAATCACAATAATAAAGAAGAACCATCCATTTGAATTTGGCTGCAGGAAAAGGGTAACATAAAATCAATAGACTTAGTCAAACTTCTTCTATTTATTGCAATCCGAGTTAAAAATTCAAAAGAGGTTGGATGTGATTTGTATTGTATTTATGAATACCAAAAAATCTCCAAGAAATCATACTTTTCATAAAAGAGTCCAAAGAAACTCTTTTTCCAATTAGTCAAGAAGACAAGTTGTAATAGGACTTTGCTTCTTAGTCATTATTTTAGAATAACTCTCTTCCTTGCTTAAATGAATGATGAGATACATGTTAGATGGTTTTTAGGGAGTCAATAAGCCAGTATATTCAAAATTATAATCAAGAAAATCAAGGAGAAAGTGGTAGAGATTCATTATTTTGTAGAAGTAAATTTGTAACAACAACAATAATTTTAATAGAAGTAGTAGATTACATTTTCATGGAGGCATGCTACTTGTGTATGATGTTTTAATGACATATATAAGAGTTTAAATTATCTAAGAAAGGTCCACTTATGATATTTTTTACATTTGGTAGTTATAGAAGTAGAGCACACAACAAACTATTGTGTATTACATAGTTTCCTACAACCATTACTGTGTAGTTTCCTGCAACCATTACCATGCAGTTAGATTCATTTCTAGCATTGTTATACTTTTAGTTTTGCAATGATATAATAACTTAGAGAATCCCATAGTGCATATACTTTGCAGACCCATTTCAAGTATACATCCTCAGGTTGACAATTTAAATGTGCCTTCATAATGATGAGATAACTACTTAGCATGGATTTCCAATCCCTAAGCTATGGTTCTAAAGCCTAGTTATTAAAAACATTATAGGAGTCCAACACTCTGCACAACCTTGGTCTTAAATTTGTAATTTTCCCCTGGTCATTTTGGTGAGTTTGGATACATCAACATATTTAGAGGAGTTGGATGATGTTGCTTCACTATTGGTTGGTACTTGATACATAAGAGAGTCTCTCAAATTGGCATAGAATTGAAAAGGATTAGGTTCTCCTGGAATAGTGATTTTCACTCCATTATATGAATATTTCAAACACTGGTGGTAAGTATATGGGACTGATTTCATTGCATGGATCCAATGGCATTCTAGAACCATATTGAAAGGTGGATCTAGGTCCAAAATGTGCAATAATGTGTTTCAGTTGTTGGACCAACTCTAAGAGGTAGTATGATGAATCCTTTGGAATGATGTTCAACGCCATCATAAGCTTTGATTGTGATATTTTTTGGTGGATTAATGTCATCTTTAATATAGTTGAGAGCTATAACAACTCTCAAAGTGCATGTATATTAAGTCATGCTCCACCATCTATCAAAACTCATCCGATTTTACAATCATGGAAAAAGACTTCAAGGTGTAAAGGGTCATTGTGATTAGGTCTAGCTTGGGGGACATCATTTGGTGAAAATGTAACATGTTGTAATACAAATAAATTCCCTATCATTACTTGAACTTGGTTAACATTATTGTCATTAGGCATAGAAGACTCTTTCAAATCTTTGTCTAGGACTTCTCTGTGGTTGGGGGGATATACACAATAACTCAAGGATAGAGATATGTGCTAGTATTTTGCCAAGATAGTCAATAATAATATACTCAATAGGGACCTTAGGTCGAGGAGGATCTCCTTCATAGTAATTTGGGTGCGATGGGTAGTGACTGCAAATCGAGGATTCTTGTCCTTTATGGTTATAGTGGACACATATGCATTTGACATTTGGATACAATTTATATTATAATCATCGAAAGTTTGTGTATAATTCACATTAGCCTTGGAATTTGAATTTGAATTGGAGGCCTTCCCCTTTCCATGATTAAGTAAGGGATTTTTTCAAATTGTATGATTAGTATTGGAAGAACCTACGAGAGGTTTGACTTCAATCATTCCTTGATCAATTAGGTCTTGTACTAAATGTTTTAATTGATAGCATGATGTAGTCTTGTGACTTTGGTCTGATGATAATCACAATATTTTTTGTCATCCCGCCATGGGGGTTTGACTGTTGGTTCTTATTTGATATTTGGTAGTTGAATAATGTTAGGTTGGATCAATTGTTGCAAAATAGATTTGATAGGTTCTCCCAATGATGTAAATTATCTAGGAGGTGCATCTTCAGCTCTTAGAGGTTGACATTGCTGAGTCTAATGCATAACACTTAACGTCTGAGCTTGTGGTGTCAGTTGAGTTACCATGTGCGTATTTGAAGCACTTGGTCCTTTAAGACTGAGTTTTTCTTGAGTTGTATTAATCATTAATGAATCAACAACACCATCATTGGTAAGATTCTTATTCTAAGACTAGAAATTTGATTTTTCATTTCAAGTGCTCGTGCTTTTGCTTTCTTTATTGATTTTAAGTGTGCCTTTTTGAATAAGATCCTCTTCAATGTTTGTTCCCTTTTTAATGAGCTTTGCAATTGTACTAGGACTTTTTATTTTGAGCTCATATATCATTTTGGGTACAAGATTTTTAATGACAAAATTCACTTGTTGTTCTTCCAGAATGTCAAACGGACATTGACTAATGAAATTTCTTCATCGTAATAAGAATGTCATGAATGGTTCTCCTATGTTTTGTCTCGTTGTGCATAAATTTGTCAATGTAACCCTATTTGATATGTTGAAATAAAAATGAGAAATAAATTTCTTAGCTAATTCCCTCCATGAATTTATATTTCCTGGTAGCTTTGAGTACCATTCCATTTCTTTTCCACTGATACTTTGAGGGAAAAGACGCATGAGATATGTGTCGTCATGTTTTACTTCAAGGCAAGCAATATAAAATTCTATGATATGATATTTTGGATTGCCTTTCCCTCTATAATTCTCAAATTTTGGTACTTCAAAATCTATTGGAAAAGGAGGCATATACAAACTCTCATCAAATAGATTAGGGCATAAATCTTGTTCTATATAAGTTGTCTTCTTGCCTTTGAATTCGAATGCTACAATCTATTTTCTCAATTGTCCGATTTGTTGGGCCATCTCATCATTAGGTGATGGCTTTATAAATGTATTAGTCATTCCTATATGTACCCTTTATCTCTAAACTATTCCTTTTGTAGGGTGATGATCATATCGATTTGAATGCGACATTATTAGAGTATTTGACTCTGATGATTCTAAAGAAGGATCTTTAGGTTGTGCCATGGTGACATTCTAATGTTGACTCGATAGTTGTTGTTGATATTGTGGAAATTATTGTTGTGAGTGAAATGGTTGGAATTGTGCCATTTGTTGCCTAGAATATTGTTGAGGTTCCACCACTTTTTGTTGAACTCTTGGATAAATAAATTATTGTTGTGGTAGAGGTACTTATTCATAATATTGTGGCACATACTGCTAAAATTGATGATGTAGTTGTAGTTGCATTAGTTGTTGTTGATATGCATGTTTCACTTTTAGTGGGTATTGAACATGTTTAAAAACTGGTTGTGTTCTTTGCCCCACTTGATATTGTTTCATTCTTAGCACCTGTTATTCTTGTCTTGATTCTTGTTGATATCCCAATGGTGCAAGTATGTCACCAAGACTTCAAATTTTATGCTTTTGTGATTTAGATTGCTTCACTTGAGATATCATGCTCGCATGTGCTTGTTGTGTAACTCTTGGTAGTACTTTTGAAATATCAATGATTCTTCTTTAGATTAGTTGATATACTTGGAATAACTAGTGTAGCCACACACGATGCATCTGGTGGTTGAGAAATAGATACCCTTGATATGTTCTCACTTGGCCCTTTAGATGGTATAATGGTTGAAGTGTTTTCTTGCATTGTTGGATAAGTTATTAGTAAGGGGCCACTTTGTTGTGTATTCCTTTTTTCTTCCAAACAGGGTATTCTTGACATTCATATAGAAAATGTTAATGCATCTTTTGTTCTGTCTTGCTGACTTGCTAGTATGTGATTCTTTAAGTCAGTCCTAAGTGTTCTTTTTGGATTGATATTGGAAGTGTTTTTAACCTCAATTGTTGCTTGAGGTAATAGATATGTTGTATCAAATAAGGGGTTATTGATTTGTCCAAAGGTTTTCTTTTGAGGACCCAAGCTACTGGGTTGTCGACCATGGGTTGGAAATGGAAGAAGACAAGTTATTTAACTAACAATAATCTTAACCAACTTTTTAGGGGAAATGAGGGCTCAGTTAAGCTGCATGGTGGTTTTGAGAGGGAGAAATTACCACCCCCATATAACTAGGTATATTTAATGATAATGAAATATTTCACTCTCAAGGATAGGTTTAGAGTGTATTACTTTTACCATATGCCTCTACTTAATCACTTTAGGAATTGTACTCTTATCTCCCTTCCTTTTTTTCTCCTAAATTCCCTAGAGTGTTCTGTGAAAGAAGTGGTTGAAAATGCAAAAAGTCAGGGAAAAAAAACCCATCCTGCTCCACCAAGGTCTTATTTACTATCTTTACCATTTCCACCTTGTCTTGTGCCCTCCCAAGCAAATTAGTGTAGGAAGCCCCTAAATCTGCCACTCCTCCTCCAACCAACATTATAAACACTCATGACCTTAGCAAAAAGAAGTGCATTTGGTACTCGGGTGCTGCTAAAATTACTTCCCGATTCAGGACCCCTAAAACCCCCACACATTTTGTCACTGAAAATAAGCCTGAGGATCTTGGGCACAAAGCTTTGTTTTCCAACATTAGTAAGAAGAAGGGAGAAAAACCCTTCCCCCTCAGCTAAAAAGGCCAAACTGACCATCAAGGAGATTGTAAGCAAAGATGAGGAAGAAGCGACAAAAGAAACTAGTAAAATTGAAAGTAACCCTAGGAGGTCCCACAAATTTACCACACATTCTATGTGGAGTATGATACAAAGGAGGATGTGGAGTAGGGTAGTGATAATAATGAAGAGGAAAGGAAAAGTGAGGAAGCTGATAAAGAGAAGGAAAAGGAGGGAGAGATGGAAAGCTCAGAGAAATCCAATGAGGATAATTCCACCCACATTTCAAAGAGCATAGAAATGGGGTCCATTGATCTGACTCATGACATGATGTCAGAGGAAGATGAGATGAACAAATCCGAGACATAAGAGATCTGTAAAATCCAACAAGAAGGGACTTGTTCTAAATGTAAAACTACTGCTAATGAGTTGGAGAAGGTTAAGTTAGGGTCACAAACATCGAAAGAAAGCTAAGTAGTGTCTCTTGATTCAATCTGAGGGTTATGCATAGTTTTGTCACCTTTGTGTGTCTTGTAGAAGAAGATCTTGGGGATTAATGAGAAGGACAAAGGAAATTACAAGGAATTGTTTAAGTTCCTCATTGAAGACTGGTCCAATGTCCTCCACCAAGTAGGTTGCAAATTCAAGGATGTCCATTTGGTTGATTTCCCTTAATTTTTTTGTTAATACTGTTTATGGTGCTAGGTGGGCTTATGTAAAATACTTCTCATAGTTTAGATACTGTTTACAACCTTAGGCGGCCTTATGCTAAGACTTTTATTAGTTTAGATTACATAACTGTTGTTCCAGAACTAAAACTTTTGATTTTGATGTTGTTAATAATTAGTTTTTGATGTTAGTATATTGTTAATGTGATGAAACTGTTTATGTTAATAACTTTACACCTTTTAAATTATTGTTTACAAGAACATCACCCTTATTTTAGTACTTACTAATATAAAAATAATTTGATTTAAATAAAATAAATATTTAATTTATATTAATAATTTCTAAATCAATCTTCATCAACCAAATTCTATAAATAATTTATTCTAAAATCCATATCTAACAACCATAAATGCTTGCCTTCAACACTCCTTTCATCAAACAGTACTGACAAGACTAACTTACAAAACGTCACCCATCTGATTTAATTAAATTCTAAATGGAAACAAGAAAGGGAAAACAGCACAGGGGCCTTTGTGGCGGTTTCTGTGATGAACACACATCAGTACATCACTTTCCATGGTTAGACCGAAAAAAAAGAGTAGTGGCGCGAAGCCCAAACCAAGTCACGTAGCGTCATCCATTGATAATAAAATATATCCATTCAATTTCGTACCCAAATCAAAGCCTCATTTGCCAACCTCAAACAAAGCGTGGTGGAGGCTATTTGTAAGGATTCACAACGTCCGTTTCTGATGAAAATGTAAATGGGATGTGAATTCACCTGAATTTTCGAATTCTACCGCGGTGTAAGCTTTATATGGTACTGAATAACAAGGAGTAAAACACAAACACACAAAATGGTCACTTGCTCTTCCTCCTCACCCCATCTCCAGAAATACTTGTTACATACAGTTAATCAATCACTTGCAGAGTCATGTGGACATGGACATGGATACACGAACTCCCTGTTTCCCTCTCCATACTCTGTCTCTACATTCGCTTCAACAATTTCTGGGAAGAAACCAACAATGTCTCCATCAACAACATTGTCCTGCAGCAGCTTTTGGCCATTAGTAAAGCTTAAAAACATTGCAGCCATACCCATTTTGGAAACAACCCTCATAGCAAGCTTGGGAATGTCATTTTTCGGTCCCCAAGCTGGTGGGCGCAAGACTAGTTTTCAACTGAATTGCATTAGATTGCAGTCTAGAGATGATAGGTTTTACGGATCCGAGTTGGAAACAGAAGAAGAAAATGAAGAAGCAAAGAGAAAATCCAAACAACAAAAGAGAGGGAGAAACCCCACCATGCAGAAATCATTGGACGACACTCCTAAGCTTCTTTTGGCTGGTGCTGTGTCTACCATTATTTCAAGGTTAGCCAATTTTGGAAAGCTCTTTCAAACTTATTCTACCATTGCAGATTATAGAAATGATTGTTATTAATGCTGACTTGGTTTAGAAGCCATATGCTGATGTCCAAGCACAAAGATGCAAGGGTTTTAGTTCATAGCATTGAGGATTTAGCTCCCCCATTCAATAGAGTTTGGCATTATATGCGTCCCGCCCCCCGATTGGATCCCCATTCCTTCAGGACTTGCTAAAGTCATCTGCAACAGACTTTGTAAGAATATTCAACAATTATTTGCATCATTTTTCCAAGAAGTATTTTAAAATCTAGTTGATCGCATGATCTGTTATAAAAAGCATCTAGAATGATCATCTTAAAAGTAATGTTTATAGTCGGCCTTTGGTACAATACTACAAATTGCTCTGGTTCAATGTTAATATAAGAGATTGTCATAAGAAACAGCACCTCAAGTATATAGTGGACAAGCATTAAAGAAGTTTTGTTTGCTTAATTAGAGAGGGTACGCGACGCTATTTTCTGAGTTGTGTTTCTCGTGGAGAGCCTACTTTCTGCGTTTGAAGCTGGGTCATTGTGGCAGCAAGGACTCCAACGTGTCCCTAGACCACAGTTATCACAAGCATTGGAAAGTTACCAAAGGACATTTGGATGAGTTCTGGAGAAACTAGAATGATGGAATGGAGATAGGAAAATGAGAAAGAACCATAGCAGCCTTACTACGCCAGATTATTCTTCTCAATTGTTTAAGGCCACAAGTGAGAGGTCTGAGATCCGGAAGGGCAAGCACCGTTGAAAGTGTCAGATGTGAAGTCCAACGGTGATGGACTACTGCTTTGTTTTTTCCCTCCATCGGTTGTCTCTTGGATTCTACTTAGGAGACTTCAAATTCATTGTGTGGATAATGTAATAAATATATGAAGCAAGCTGCTCTAGCTGTAACTGTCTAAACAGAATTAATAACAGAGTTTTCCCCTGCTTTTCCTGTGGATGTAGCCATATTAGTGAACCACATATATTTGTGTTTTGAGTTTATTATTCTTGCACAACTGTTGCTTGTTTAAATCTGAATTTATATTTGCTTTCTTGCTGTTAAATATCAACAACTGGTATCAGAGCATAGTTGAGAAGTTGAAAGAAAAATTGGGAAGAAATTTAGGAAAAATGGAAGAAGCAGATAAATGGAGAATTGAAAAATTCTGGGAGCAAAACTTCAGAATGTGGAAGTTGCAAATGGAAGTGTTCCTGGTTCAGAGAGACCTTCTCAATCACACCGGAAGGCAAAACAAAGGAGCCAACTGCAATAGCTGATGAAGAGTTGGAGAAAATGGATAAGAAGGTCACCATCCTCTTCTTTGATGAATGCTAAAGGATTTCACCATGCCAGTACATTGGCTTGTCACCAATGCTTACCTAGACTCTCAACATTTGAATTGGTGACATTTCAAGGTTAGTAAGAAGAACCGACAGAATTATGTGTAGAAGATAAGACATTGGAACACATCAAGGGTAAGCAAATGAATTTTTTATTTGATAAGGTTGACAAGATACAAAATTTTCATCTAGGTGTGAGATACGGTCTTTTGTACTCAGGCCCCAGCCCAATATAACCAAGCCTATAGCCTTGATTTGAGGTGCAACCTCCGTAACTCAAGCTGCAGACCCTCCCTTTTTTGGGCTTGGCCTTCTAATAGTTGACTTTCTTAGCCACCAACCTCATGCCTCACTTGGCTTTTTAAACTTACATCCACCTAAATTAGTAGTCAACACTCTATTTTTTGGCTTGCTTCGACTTTCGTAAAGATTTTGGTAGTTACATTTTTTTGTTGTGCTCTAAATTTGGCAGTTTCTACCATTTTAGCAAATTCTACTAGATTCGATAGAGGTTCTAAGTTTAGCTACACTGCTATTAATGCCTGGTGGATAAATCCTCTCCATTAGAGTTTTTGCCTTTTGCACCTATTTTTCTAGAGATGGCATCTTGGGCACATCAGCTCCTTTTTCATTTGATTTTAATTTGGGCTATTGTTTTGCTACTTTGTGTTGGTGTAGGTATTTTTTCCAATTTTGATGAATAAACTTTTCAACATTTGTAGTTTGTCATACATGTTGTTGCATAGTTCTCATTTTGGGACCTTGTAAGGCTTTGTTTGTGCTCATATGGGCTCCTTATGTGCGATATGTTTTTGACAATGCGTGATTTTTTGAGCTCCATGCAATAGTGCCATTGATGCTTTCTGATTTTACTCTCAATTTGTAGTTTCAATATTATAGCCTCCTTTTGACATTGTAAAGCATTGATATCAAGTTCCGTTTGTAATATCTAGTGGCAATTATACTCACACTAAATATGAAGTGCCCAAATTGTGTTGTGTTAGAGATTCATGATCGTCTAATTTGGGGAGGAGTGGTGGTGATCTTATATCTGCCTTTTTGTTTTCATGATTGAGTAATTTTTGTGGAGTTAATTATTTCTCGTGCTCTCCTTTCCATTTGAGTATCGTATGGTAGATATCCTCATTCTGTCTCTACAAAGATTATGGCGTCTCCAAAGAATTTCATGTCCAATGTAGATGAATCTTGTTATGTAGGGATGCCCCTCTTTAGCAAGATTATTCTTTGAAGCCTTCTAAATCATGAAGGGTTGCATTTGGTTACTATAAGAAGAAAAATCATAATTGAAATGATTGCTTTCAGATTGATTAATCTAAGCAACTTCTTTAGGATAATATCATTAGTCTACTAGGTTTTCTATTCTATCATTGGTAGGTTCCATTGTTGTTCATAGTTAGGCATTTAGTGTGGACACTATATCATGGGATGAGTAGTGTAGTTTAACGACAAGCATTGAAACTCCACCATCATTCCCTATTGCTTCTACAGGGTTCAAAGTTGCTTCTTTGAGGGCTTACAATGATTCTTTGCAGCAAGATCTTTACTGTCTTCTAGAGATATCTCATTGAGGAAATTTTTTAAGTTTATTTTGTGAATTTCTTCTTGCAGATTTTTGGGATTTTATTACTCTAGCATTGATAGATTCCATTGTTGTTCATACTTAAGCATCTAGTGTGGACACTACATCATGGGATGGGCAAAATATTGGCATGCATTGACATTTCATCATTATTGCCTATTGCTTCTACAGAGTTCTAAGTCGCTTCTTTGAGGGCTTATAGTGATTCATTGCAACATGATCTTTAGCGCTTTCTAGATGTAGCCCATTGGGACAATCTTTCTAGTTTGTTTTGTGATTCTCTTCTTGTGCATTTTTAGGACACCATTGAGGACTTGAGATTCCTCTTTGATGAAAGTTCCATCACAATTGTTGTCTCATTTTCTCTAGCTACCATTCTTTCTTTACCTATTCCTACTTCCATGTTGGCTGTCATGCCCCTGCCCTTTATACACGTCACATGCTTTAATAAATAAAATCCAGGCTTCTAGGGCCGACCTGAGCAATGAAATAAACAAATTAAACTAAGGCCAACTAATACTTAGTTCAGCGCTACCTTTGGAGAATTAAATTTAGTATTAAAACAATTAAAATCAATGTCTGAAAGCCGACTATGTTTTATTAAAGTGTGACGGCCAAATGTGATTGATAGATCATATTAAAGTTATAATTTTGTTTATGAGGTCAACCCACTTAAGACTTGGAGCAGTGCTGAAGAGGTGCATATAAAATAGAAGTTGCCCCCTTTGTGCAGAGGGGTGTACTTTTGAAGTCGTCCCTATTTGTGAAAGGTTGCTTCCTTTCAAAGGAATGTAGGATGGAGTATAAGAAAGGGTATGTGAGATAGAGTTAAGGCAGAAAAATGGAATGAAGTATTCTAGCAGAGATAAGGAGAGATAAATCTTAAAGGCAGTAAGAATTAGAGCAGCCTTAGGGCAGCTGACATCAGCGATCATAACATCATATATCTGAGGCATAATGCCTCAAACCATGAAGCACAACATCATTTCATCAGACCTGTATATATATATATATATATAGAGAGAGAGAGAGAGAGAGAGAGAGAGTCTTCCATGCTAATACAGAGAAGATCAGTTCATCAGACATCAGCAATCAGGCATATAGATGGATCAAACCAGAAATTACTTTATTTGCAGGCAATAGGATTTCTCTTCAATGGCATTATGCATGAGCTGTATGCTTAGTATGTATGATGAGGATATTATCTAACATATTATCTCTTATGCAAATTGCTAATCTTTCTAGATTCTTTATTTATTCTTTTATTCTACCAAGGAATCAATCATGACAAGGTGAGGAAGGAAGTGCAAGGAGGGGAAATGCCTATAGAATACCTCACTAGGCACACCACCTCGTTTGAAATGGTGGAAGGCCACATGAGGTCAAGAAGGATGGTATATCGGCTCTTGGGCCTAGGGTAGAGGATCTCTTGGACACCCTATCGCAGTTTCTCCCCCACCTCTACATTAAATGATATCTGGGATGGATTCAAAGGAGTCTTATTCGTAGGAGAGTGAATAAGGGTGGCATGATGAAGGGGAACAGTTATAGGATTCTCACTAGATACATCACCTCATATGAGATGGCAAAAGGTCACATGAAGCCAAGGGGGATGGTGTATCTGCTCTTGGGCCTAGGGTAGTGGATCTCTTGGGCACCCTATTATGTCTTCTTATCCAAACTTCATTATGGTTGAACCCTAATAACAAATTAGATATGTTATATAATTAAAATGATTATGAATATATGTTCTTAAACCCTAATAATAGTTGATCATATGAATTGTACCTTCAATAATTTGTCTAACATGATTGCAAGATCACAACAGGTTCTATCTTGCTTCATTGTAATGTCCCCTTCTAGATTTACCCTGGAATTTTCTCTAGGATCACAATGGCAACAAGCTAAGGTTAGAGTTACATCTTTACCAAGTCAAATATCTCCATAAAACAATTAGTCTTGGATTTAGATCCTGCAACCATAACCAAGGGAACACATACATACATACATGCATACATACATATATATATATATATCTATCTATATATGTATGTATGTATATCTATAGATATATATGTAGCTATATATATGTATATGTATACACACACACACACACACACACATATATATATATATCCCCTTACAACAATTTGGATTAGATAATAACACATAATGTTTATATTACCATTCAAACACATTAGTGCTTGGGAGAAGAAGCATGATAGGTCTTTTTGAAGCCATCCCGCACTAAGCCCAAGAATGGACACTCACCCTCTTGGCCCTGGTAGGCAGGCGACATGGACATCCACTCAAGGTGGCCTACTTAGTGGGGTTCTTGTATCTGCTTTCCCTATCTATGCCTCATCCCCTTAAGGTCAATAGCCATAATTGTAGAGTCAGAGAGGAGCTCATAATGGGGGCTTCTTGATTGTCTAATATAAGTCCAAGAGCGGATCTTTTCCCTCTTGGCCCCAGGGGCAGGCAACATGGACATCACCTTGGGGTGGCCTACTTAGATGACAACCTCATAACAAACCTCTTCCTTACACCTCCTTCCTTCCAGACATGATGGGGGTTTCAAACAGATTTATTACAGACATATGCAATTAATATCTATTCATATATATGTATATATATTAAAAAGAATCAAGATGATTGTTGACAATAATATATACTCAATATTTATACCACAAGAGAAATTATTAGGATTGTTAGATGCTGTTATGACAGTTCTGAAATGATCAGAAGTTTGCTGCTATCTTATGCCTGATTGGGATGTTCTCTTCTTGACTGATGGCTGTGACTGCTTTATTGGATGATTTACTCTATGTGATTTCTTCCTTAGGAAAGGTTGATATCTCTTGAAAATGATTGTTTGTTCTTTGATGTATCTTATATAAATCTGATCTGATGGTTTACACTCGGATATATATTAGTATATCTCATAGATTCTCCTTTCTTCCATGCCCATCAGGTCTTCTTCCCAATGTGGCTTTATACCCTATCATTTCCCTCAAGATGTGTGACCCTTGGAGTGGCTGTCCTTTCATGAGGGGTTGGGTCTCCTCATTGGTGTCCCATCGTTAATTACCAGTCATTATAATTAGTTCACACCTCATCATGGATTGCTGTCCTAATTAATTACTTAGTTCATTTCCTTGATTCAAATTGTTGAAGTCTGTATAAAATTACTGCTCATTGTAGGTCGCTGCTCCTTAACCTAAATCACAGCTTATTATTAGTTTTCTGACACCTTAAGATGATCACACCACCTCACTACTGAAATATACGCCTTTTGTCTTAATTTCAAGGGGGTCGGCGCTAAGCAGGAACACCTTTAATTCAACAGAAATGCCAAATGGGTTGGCTATTTTACAATTCTTCTTCCTATATAAGTAATGGCAGGGCATGATAGTTCACCCTTCCCGACATTGCATGTCCTCAAGCAATGATCATGGATTGAGTAATCAAGATGATATCCAACATGCAACTTCTCATATTTTCCCTTCCACTGCACTACCTTAAGTATTATGTTAAGTTGCAAAGTTGTTTAATAATTAGTTCAAGATAAGTCTTCTCCCATCTGCTGAGAGGAGGATCAAAAATCAATTTCGCCCTTTGCATATACAAGGAATTCTCTGTGATTTATTTCTTTGAGGGAAGGTAGAAAGAGGAGCTTCCCATATGTTAAAATGAGGATTAGAAGCATGACACACATCCATGACCTTAATTGCACTGTTTTCTATAAATGCTTGTCTTGGTGATTGTCTGGCTTTTCTCAAAGTCTATCAGTTTATGTTTGAGCTTGTCACTTGTGATGACTGGATCCTCATGTATATTGCCTTCATGTTTCCAAGACTTTAGGAATTGATGTTGCATGTGTTCTTGTTGCACAAGGAAGTTCCAGGTATAATATTTTTTTGAGGAATTAGTCCTGATCCCACCCAAAACCCATCTATATTTGCTTGAGCGAACTTTTTCTAAGCTGGCCTAACATATGGAGCTTAATGAGTATCTCAATTAGGGGCAAGTTAATCTTAAGTTTTTTTAAAATTTTGAGCCTTTACTTTGAACCAAAGAAACGAGAATCGGAATCGGCAAGGCCGAATCGAATCGTGAATCGGCCATGAATCGGAATCGAATTGGCCACGAATCAGCAAATTTAAAAAACCCTTGAAATTTAGAGATTTTAACAATTTAAAACTTATTTCATGCACCCTTTATTGAATATAACTTAAACACACTATAACATCATCAAATAGAAGCTAATATACATAAACAAGGAACATAAATGATAAATCCATCACATACATTACACGTAAAATGTAAATTGTAGCTAAAGTAAATAGAAATCATAGGATCGTAATGAGTCAAATCATAGAATGTATGTAAGATGAAGATCCATAAGACATCAAATCATAAATGTATGGAAGATGAAGATCCATGAAACATATGTCTATCAGTATCTGTAAGATCCATAAAACTAAATCGTTTCATAGTATGAATCTGTGATGCTTGATCATTGATCAATGCCAAATGTCAAAGTCTTCATAACTAGATCTTAGGTAGTCTTTGTTGGTGGCTGTTTTCAAGTCCCTAGGTCTGGCAAATGAGGTTTGAATGATTTTGCCCTGTTGGGAAGTCATGTCTGTCTGGGATTTGGGCGAGAGCTAAGCTAAGTTTGTCATAGAGATGGGGTCGAAACCAAGTGATTTGTGATAAAACAAGTTAAAACCCTTTGAGAATCCTTTTGCCAGCTTCAGTTTGACCTTAGAAAGCCATGATGGATTGTGGGAGGTAGCCCTGCTAAAGGCTTGTTGAATCCTGAAATTTGGTTAAAGTCTGGAATTTTCAAAATCTAGAATCTGCATCTTAACTCCTATGAAGTTGGAACCTATCTCAAACATCTTGAAGTATATATATTTTATAATTTATACAAATATAACTTAAAGTATAAGAAATTAAATAAATCAAACTTATACTTAAATGTTATATTTGTATAAATTTACAACAAATAGGGAAGGCAAAAAAAACATTGAAAATATTTGTGCTTTTTAAAAATTTGACTTGACTTTTTAGCTACTTGCCGATTCACGCCGATTTCCCAAGCCGATTCAGGCGATTTTTTCACATGAATCGCCGATTCGGCGATTCAGGCAATTCATCACAAAAAATCGGCGGTTTCGATTTCCGGTTAAAAAAAAATCGTTTTTGGTGAATCGAATCGTGAATCGCCTGATTTAGGCGATTCATTGGCAATTCTCGAAACACTGCTTTGAACTATGATATATTAGGAACCCATCTGAATGACTAATTTCCAATCTAATATGTAATGTCCCCTCCTTAGGCAGGTCAGTTGACAATTGAGGTTGGCCTATTGTATGGTTCCCGTAGGCTAGCAAATTGCACAGTGGACCCATTTAGGGGCTTAAGGAGACATATCAGGGCTTTGTGAGCCAGTTTGGGACAGTCTCCTAGACTTTAGGAGGAATATCTAATTTTAGGGATGGACTGGGAGTTGATTGGGACACACTAGGGGATGTCCAGGATCATCCTGGAGACTATTGGCACAGTTCCTATTTTTTAGGAGAGTTCCTAAATTTTAGGAGATTGTCAACTAGCTCGTAGTGGTCTGACAATATTAGTGGACAAGTGCCATTAGACATAATTCACATTGGGGTCCAGATGAGCGAGCTATGAATAATTTGAAAATAATTTGATTGTTTCCTAAGTTAGATGTTAATATAATAATAATAAAAGTGATTATTATAATCACTTTATAATATAATAATAAGTTATAATAAGGGGGTCATGGCACAAGCCCCTAGGAGGTGATTAAAATAAGTTGTAACTTAAAATGGGGCCATTTTATAATGATAAGGCCCTCATTTGGATCGAACTTCTAGGTGTGGAGAATTTAAAATTAAACTTAGCAAAGTTTATTTAAATAAAATAATGAGAAAACCCTAAATGGTTTGAACCATTTGGGAGGGAAAGCAAATTGAATAAAATAGGTTTTTGGAGGCCTATTGACATATCCAGGTTTATTGTTTGTGCATTAGCATTGGGTTTTGAGCCTCCATGAGGGTTTGAACTAGAATTCACCTTTCAGGAACAAAATCTCCTAGGAGAAATTGGAGTTGGACATAGCCCCAACTCTTGGTGACAGGTATTTGCAACTAAATCAATTGGTACTTCAGTTTGGGATCAGAATTTGAGTAACATTTCTCAGATCAGAATTAGAAGGCAGAGATTTTTTCATATGAAATACAGATTGGAGCTTGGGAGATAATTTAATTTAACTTTGAGTAACACAGCCTGGGGTGTACATCTTCAGAATCCATCCATCAACTCCCAGATTGGATGTTTGGCAAGGATAATCAGATTTGTGTATGAAATCAGACATCTTGAGCAGAAGTTAGCATCATTCATTCAGCAAAAGGAAAGATCAGTGATAGTAGCGCAGCCGTACTGCAAGAGACAGGAGAAATTGATCAGCCGTGCAACCAGGAGATAGATTCTTGCATTCCAGATCTGGTCAGCAACCTTGGTAACAGCAAAAAGGCATTAAAATCAGAGTTTCCAAATCTGCAACAGCATAATGAAGTTAGATGAGCAGATGGTATTATTTGGAGATCAAAGTCTCAAGGGGAGTGGTGAAATCAAAGTAAAAAGTGGACTGAGTTTTGGAGCTTGTGCAAAATGGACATTAAAAAAGCATGGATTCGAAGGTGGTTGAGGCTGCAAGTTTGAGAAACAAAGCGAGATAGTTGGGCAGATTTGAAGTGTGAGATGAAACAAGGAAGATAGTAAGTAAAAGGAAGAATCCTCAAGGTATGGCAGAATCCGCCAACCTTTGAGGATTCGAAAATCCTCAAGCATTCATAATCTCCACCCTGCCTTCACAAGAATACAAACTCAAACAATGCCCCTCAAATATGCATTATGAAGATCAAAATGGAAGGGTGAAGAATATAAAACACAAAATCAAATTTGAGAAGGCAAGTGACATGTTGACATAAGGAAAGAGAGGAGGAAAATCATGAGTTGAGAAGATAAAAAATCCCTAGCTTCCTCTGATTTCCGCCAGCATTAGGGGATGAAAAGGTGACTTAGAACATGGTGAGAATAAGAGAAGTGAATAACTAACTGAAGGGCCCAATGGAGAGGACGTACAAAGGGGGAATAAGATGGTGGTTAGGAATGAAGTTGGAGTGAAGACAAGGATTCCTCGAGGGATGGCGGAATCCGCCATCTCCCGAGGATAAAATCCTCTCCTTATTAGAATCTCTGGCCTGCTGTGATGATAACAAAACTTGAACTCAGCCCCAATTCATAAAACGGTGGACAAAAGTGAAAGGGCATTGCAAGTCAAGAGAGGGTCAATTCTAATAAAGAGAGGTGGCTGATTGAAGGAATGTGAATTCAATGAAGATTTGGAGAGGCGGCTGAAAATCCTCAAGCATGTGAAATTTCCGCCCCAAGGACAAAATCCTCAGCCCTATTTGGAGACTCAATCAAATCCTAATGAATAGCAGTTTTACGAGGGAAGATTATACATTTTTAAGAGGTTACTACCCTTCCTTCACCATGGTTGGCCTAGGGGCCGAGAAAACAAATTAAATAAAACATTTTATTGGTCCATTAAAGCCAAGTTGGCCTAGGTGGAAGACTGTGCCTCTTCATCGCCTATATAAGGAGATAAGACAAGTTCATTACAAACATCAATCAAAGGTAAATTCTGGTCTGCTACAAGGTAGCAATCTCCTTTCTGCAATAAACAGTGAATTGCATCTTATTATGCAGCAATTTTCTTCATGAGATTAGGCAGCAAATTGTCTTCTTAGAGGTGGTGAATTGATTGGAGAGGTAGCAGATCAACATTGAAGAAAAGACAGATCCACTAAGGGCAGCAATTCTAGGCGAACTTGAGCAGATGTATCCTCAAAAAAATCAGAGATGAAGATAGCAAGAAAAAAACGAAATCTGGGCATGTTATGGATGAAAAACTAGTTTGCTTTCCAGATTTTAGCATAATTTCATTCCAAAATTTGCAGGAGGAAGAGAGGTTTGATCTTGAGATTAAGGAAAATCCATTTCATTTTGATGTTGATGCAATTATCATGAAAGCTTTCAGATCTTTTCATTTTATTATACTTATCAATTTCACGAAGCTTAATACCTTTTTCTCCTTTTGTTTTGCAAGGTGAATTTGTTGAAGAAGAAGCTTGGAAGAGAAAGAGAGCGAGGAGATCAAGCTCAACCTCAAGAACCTCAAGTGAAAAGAAAGATTTCAGGCAAGTGGATGCTACAAGGAGATAGCTCAAGCTCGAGGATTCCAAATGAGAAGAAAGATTCAAGTCAAGTTATCAAAGTACAAGCTCAAATCAAGATCAAGATAGGATTCAAGAAATCAAAAGCTACAAGTGGAAGAAATTTTTATCAACTTGAATTTCCTTTGGAAATCCAAGTTTGTTTCAAAAGGATCCAAGCTACATGAAGACTTCACTTCAATAAGTTCAAAGATTTAAGTTTGCAAGTTCAAGTCATAGCGATGAGAAAATTATTAGGAAAGAAGACAAAGAAGATTTGAAAGGATGAAGCAATTTGGGAATGTGCCATCACTCTTGAAGGCTTGGCAATGTGAGTATCAAGAGATATATTACCATCACCAAATGATCGATCGAGTCTACAAGATAAGGATGCTAAGGTGGCACCTAGTTGTCTTCTACCAATCAGGAAATTCCAAGTTCCACATGTTTTAATCACATCATGCCAAGATTTCAATTTTCTCATTGGCTCTCAAAAGTATTGTAATTTTCTTATTGGCCCACAGGGTGGTTCCTTCATGTAATTGGTTGATAATGTGGCAACCCTAATTAGGGTTTGTAGGGATAAATCTTGGCCCTTAATTGTAATTGAACAACTATAAAAGGCCAAGGCATTCTCATTTGTAACAGTTAGTCATTAGATTAGAGAGCTAGAAGTAGAGGTAGGCTAGCTACGGGAGAGACTTAATCAAATTGTTGCTATAATGCTATTAATGTGATTGATGATTCATTGTTGGTCTTCATGGTGAATCACTTAATATTGATTTGAAGTTTTGGATGGTTTCTTCAATCTGAACTTGGAGTAGAGTTCATTTCATGTTGTTTAGAAGTAGCGTAGTTGAATGAAAGGAGTTTTGGATGTTTACTTGGTTGACTCGAACAAAACTAGGCCACTAGCCTCTTGTTGATGGTAGGAGTGCCTTGTGTGGTGAGATAGTGATTGTACTTAACTTCAATTGATATTCAATCTTTAGCTTGCATCCATTGATGGAATTAAAGAGGAGATATTTGATTTGAAAACCATTTGAGTATTCCTTTGAAGCTTGCACTACGTGGGTGGAGTCGCTGACAAAGCTACATCTAGTAGAGTCCAAGTTCATCCATACTTCCTTCCATTCATAGTTAGAAGTAGAAGTAGAAGTTGTAGAAGTTAAGTTTAAGTTTAAGTTGGGAGTTCAACAGTTGGAAAATCAAAAGCTATATTTTCATTGCACTTTTTGAAGCCAAATCTGTAGAAGCAGTTGATATTCATTGAATGAATAGCGTAAGTCCCCTCTGTGATTACCAACAAATCACATTATTTCACTGAGCGAGTATCCATAATTGAAGGGAACCTTGAAGTCATTTCATGATATTACTTTGCAAGCTTAGCATGAGAAGTGACCTTATTCAAGAGAGGATTGAGTATTTAGTGTTTCATTCTAAAACATTGAGTGTTTGATTCTATATGTTGTAGTGGAACAAAACTATAATCAACAGGTAGGGGATAGTTATTAAAAAAAAAGGGGAATTTTTATATATATGGAGAAATTTCAAATATGCATAATATAGCATTGATAAAGCATTCATCATAGACATTTTAGAAGCCTAATACATAGCATTAGACTTGAATTGAGATTTTACATGAGAATCAATAAGCAAATTAACAAAATTTAAATACTTTCATTGTTAATATATGGTATATATATAGAAAAATTGCCCAAAGGCTCCAAGTTTCAACCATGAAATGACATAAAATGTAGATAATAAACTACTAAATAGTAAACATAGAAGTCCATAATCAACTGTCCATAATAATCACAATGTCAAGATATTAGAAAATATATGGCTGTCCATAAATAACACAAGGTAGGTCTAGGAATCTAAATCAAAATTAGAACTTCAATTTGATTGATTACTAAATCAAGGATCTTTGCCAACCAATGGAACCCCAACCAATCTTGGAGTTGTGTCATCCTCAATCTACAGAGCATCTACAACATTGACATCCCAACATAAGGATGGAGTTTGACAATACTCAAGAATCCGTCAATCCTAGCCAAAATGCACTATGAACAATTGCTAACTTCTCCACTCGTTTAGAGGTAAGGTTGTTCCTCTTGATTGATTGGATGGAGCTATCTATATATGGACCAATTCCTCTCTGTAGTAGAGGAATTGGCAACCCGTGAAAGAAGATGAACAATAAGTACTCTTAGCTCTGGTGCATCCCTACCATGCCACATTCACCATCCAATAGGGTCATGTTGAGCTAATGTAGCTCTATCTGTCATACCCATTGAGTCTATCCAAGTTAAGTCAAGACCTAACATTAGGAACCTTCAAGTTGTCTCACTTGATAAGATCCAATAGCACCTGAGATATCCTTGTTCAAGAGAGGATAGTATATACTCAGTATACTTTAGTTTGTGTTGGTGGTGTGCAAAACCCTCATCAACATAGTCCCAACGATCTCTCAATGGTCCCACGTGAATGTGTAGAGGATGCAAATAATATTTTGGGGAGGCTCCTTCCTTCGTTGGAACT
This sequence comes from Chamaecyparis obtusa, assembly GCA_027943335.1. NCBI lineage: Eukaryota > Viridiplantae > Streptophyta > Pinopsida > Cupressales > Cupressaceae > Chamaecyparis > Chamaecyparis obtusa. Next base: position 717,088 of record BSBK01007786.1, read on the forward strand.
TTGCTAGGCTCGTTGCAATGTTGTGAAGAAGTATAGCATGGACAAAAGTCAACATGTTAGCATTACAATTCTATGGCCCCCGCCCTATAGTTTCTTTGGCGATCTCAACTAAATGGCCGTCATTGCAAGGTGGAAGATGATTATATACGTAACATGCCCCTACTATTCGCCCTTTATAATAGTAGGGGTAGGTAGGGCTTGATTCTATACGTAACATGCCCACCCAACCCAACTGATTATAGTTCCGGAACTAGAATCGGAACTAGAATATCCAACGAGGGGAATTGTGGTTGGGGGGAATTATGGTAGCGGGAATTAGAACTATAGAAAGATTGTATCATGGGAACTATTGCTTTTGTTGGAGCTCCCTTTGGGATCTTGCAAATGCCTGAAACACCAAAATTATTATATGTGTGAGACAACTCAAGCGCAAATGAAGTTATCATTGGGAACCTTTTCTTCGCGGAAGCAATCTTTGGTCTCTCGCGATGCAGTGAAAAGGTTACATGTGTCCAAAGTTGGTAAAAATAAACAAGCAACCAGGTGATGTGTCAAGGACACGTCTTTTGGAATGACTTAGTGAAGAAATGATGATGTGGATCATCCCAATCAACTCTTTTGCTGGGACTTGAACTATTGGTGTGGTTTGATGGAAGGTCTCGTGAACAAAAACAATGAGCATGTGGCTTCCATGAAGGGATGAGGAAAAGTTATCATGAGAACTTCCCTCTTCGCTAGGGCATTTTGGTGGCTCTTACAAAGAAATGAAATAACCATGTGGCAGATGGTCAAGAGCTTGGGTGATCCCTCAAGTTAATAATATGAAAAAGACTCTTTGAAGGATTTGTGGGTCCACATGATCGTCAAAGATGACTCATCAACATTTTGTTGGGGCAAAGCATTTTGTTGAAGCATTCTAAATGCCCCGACATAGTTGCAAGAATGTCTGAGCCAGATTAGATTGGTGAGTCAACAATATCAAGGAAGACTTGAGTCTTCATGGGATGTGTTTGGTAGCATTTGCAAAGTAGAAAAATGCTGACATGTTTCCAAAGTTGCCAACTCAGGAAAGGTGTCTTCTTTTTGCTAAATGGAGATTTGAATGTCTACAACAACCGATGATCAATCTAAACCAAGAACCAATATAAAAATGACAACAATTCATTGACAAACAAACTCACTTGCAAATAGTTGCATTAATGACTCCCAAGGATGAATTTAATTGGGTTTTTCCCACTTTTTGTCCATAATTAAAGATTGTAAACTGAGATTTAGTTCTCATGAAGGTGCAAAGGCAAATTTATGCAGCTAAAAGGTAGTCAAGTGAAGTGTTCAAAGAACTTTTTAGGGTTTTTGTCCGCTATTGAAACCAACAAGTGATCGCACCATTTTTAAAAAATTGCTAGGGTTTTCTGGTTTTCAAGGATTGAAAAGAAAGAACTATGAAGAGAATTTAAACTAGTGCCCTAGTTTGTTTAATATTGTTGGTAAAATATTTTAATTATGAGAAACAAACCTAGGGTTAGCTTTGTGGAAACCTAGAAAGCAAAATTTAGTAAACCCTAGGGAAAAATGGTTGGTACATCCAAAGAGGAGAAGAGAGAAGAGAAATTAACCTTGGCCAATGACTTGATTACGCAGTTACTAGGTTCCTATAATCTGCCCTACTAGTCTTAGTGGTCAAGGATACAAGCACGTAGGGTTACTGACATCATCGGAGTTGCAAAGATGCAATACTCCCCATTAATGGGTATGCTTTGTTTAAGTATCATTTTAGGAAATGCATGAGGAAGATCCCTGTGTGTAATCCATGGAAGTTAGGGTTAGAAAGGCTTGTGGTGCCAAATGTGGATTTGGTTAAGGCACTAGCAAAGAATTGTGATCCCAAAACTCAAACCATTTACACATACAATGGTATTGTAATGGCTAAATTGACTAGAGATTACATTTGCAGGGTTTTTAATTTGAATATGAATGCACATGTGCAACTTGATTTGGGATCACTTCTCAAAGAGTACCAAAAGGTTGAAAGATAATTATAGAGTAAAATGTCTACCTTGTCATAGACCAAAAGTCAATGATAGATTAGTAAAGTTTATAGATGAAAATTTAGCTATGGCATTTCTGAAGATTACTTTCAGAAAACTTATAGTGTCATTTGTCAAGTCTTATGGAAAGATGTTAAGGTGCATATGCCATTGGACTTAATGGCGCTAACAACTAATGTGCAAAATTATGAATCAAACATATTATTTGATTATGCTACATATTTAGAGAAGATAAACAAAGCCCTCTTCAACATCAAAAAGGATAGTTGAATTGTTCATTTCAGATGGTATTCTCTCTTGATGCACATATTAATTTTTGCTTGACCGACAATGGGTGTTTAGAAGACTCCCATGGGGATAAGAATGTATGTAGATGATTAGGTGTTGCCTGTCTAGGAATGGACATTCATTTGGGATAATAAAAATAAAGGATTTAATTATCTAATCTTTGAAGATAGTTTTGTTAAAAGAATTGTACAAGGCCCTTGACCACCCAATTGATTGGTGATTGTCCAAATAGGTTAGAAGGTTTTTAAGGCCCAAGGATTTGCAACCACATTTGCAAATTGACAATAATTGGGGTGATTGGTAGTACTTTATTGATGCTACAATAATGAGAGTTTATAGATTTGAAGGAGTACTTCATGTCCTTCCAAGATTAGTGCTTGACAAGTTTGCCTTCTTAGAGATTGTTTGGTAGTTGAACGAGTTAGATAAGACTCATTTGAAGGATAACAAGAAGACATCCTTCCTCCTTGCCACCATTATATTTTCTAACATCCAAGTCACTTCAAAGGAGGGTTTTGGATTGTTAGACATAAGATTGCAACATTACAGATTGAGGATAGATAGATGAAGGAGATGTGACCTAGAGAGGTTCATCCATTTTGCAAGGGTAGACCAAAAATTGTCTAGATATGGTCACGAATTCTACCTAAATGAAGGTCTAATAAGGAATTGTGCATTTGAGGCCGAAGTGACTAGAAGAAGAGATGTTTGAGGAAAAATCCAAATAGAAGAGCAAAAAAGAAAGAGGGAAAATCCCTCTTATCATGGAGTGTTTTGGGAGCTTACTGATATATGCCATGTTGAATTGTTCGATGAGTTGGGGGATTCTTTAGGCTTGTGCAATTACCATAGGAGGTTTGTGAAGGGGGTCTCTCATCTTGATGTATCTCTTACAAATATCACTAAGGGAGCTTTCAAATGGACATAGGAGGCACAACACACATTTGATAAACTCAAGAAGGTAATGAACACTTGTCCTATTTTGGAATTTTCTCAATTTCTCTCAACCCTTTGTTTTGGAGTGTGATGGTTTAGGTGAGGGGATTAGAGTAATGTTCATATAGGATAAGTAGGAGGCTCAATGCACATTTCATAAACTAAAGGAGGTAATGAGTACTTGTCCTATTTTGGCATTACTCAATTTTTATCAACCCTTTGTTTTGGAATGTGATGCTTTACCTAAGGGGATTGAATCAATACTTATGAGAGAAGGAAGCTACGTGATGCAGAGAGATTGTATTCCATCTATGATATGGAGATGCTTTCCATCATGCATGCATTAGAAAACTTTAGGAAAAATTTGGTGGGTGGAATTGTTTTAGTTAGAACAAACCACAGTGGTTTGAAGTACTTCTTTGAGTAGATGGACTTGAATCTTTGGCAACAGAAGAGGGTCAACAAAATTTAGGCATATGACTTTGGCATTGAGTATGTGAAAGGGAAGAGAAATATTGTAGAAGATGCTTTTCCAGGAAACCCACTATATACTCCTTGACAAAGATTTCAATTTATCAGAAGGCTTCTTTTAGTTGAGTATTCCAAAAATAATTTTGCATGCAAGTTGATAGATGGAAGGATTTAGGATAACAAGTATAGGGTGGTAGATGAGATCATTTACAAGGACGAAGCTTACTTGGTGCTTGAATCAAAGCTGAAGGAGAAACTTTTGAGGGTCATTCATAACACTCCCCTTGCACGACATTCTGACTACTTCAAAATGTACTGGTAGATCAAGGAGAGATTCTCATGGAAGGGTCTCAAAGATGTCTTGTGTTATTTTTGTGAGCGTTTGAATTGTCAGCAGTTTAAGACATAGCATGCTTTCCCAACAGGTCTATTCTAACTTTTACCCATCCCCAAGAAAAAGTGCGAAAGTATATCCATTGATTTTACTATAGGTCTTCCCAAAGTGCAGGGTAGAGATTGTATCTATGTGGTTTTTTATAGGTTGACCAAATATGCACATTTCTTTTCCATAGCATTTGAGTACAAGGCACCTCAAGTTGTAGAGTTTCTCTTCAAAGAGGTGTTCAAACTCCATGTGTTACCAAATAATCTTGTCAATGATTATGATAGCAAGTTTATCCTCATCTTTTGGTAGGAGTTATTCAAGTTGGTTGGTATAGAGTTGATCTGAACACTAGTTGCCACCCCAGATATATGGATAGGCGGAGTTTGTTAACAAATGGGTGGAAGGGTTTTGACGTAATCAGGCTTGGATCAAGTATTTACATTTGAGCAAGCTTTGCTACAATACCACCTACCATATGTTGTTTGGGATGACTCTTTTATGAGCATTATATGGATATAATGCTATGTCTTTTGTAGATTTGGCATTTGGGGACAACAAAGCTCCTAAGGTGAAGGTTTGGATTTGAGAGACTCAAGATATCCTTAAGTCACTTAAAGATAATCTTCAAAGTGCTCAGAATCAATCGACCATTCATGCTGATAGGTAGGGAGTTGAGAGAAGCTTTGCGGTGGGAGGTTTAGTCATCTTGCGCCTACAACATTATAGACAATATTCTTTGAAGAGAATGGTGCTGAGAAGTTGAAGCCTTTCTTCTATGGCCCTTACAAGATTGTATAGAGGGTGGGTGGAGTAGCTTGCAAATTAGAATTACCTATTAATAGCAAAATTCATTTATTGTAAGTGCTTGCATGACACCAATTTTCTTGGTTTTCTTGGGTTTGTTCGATTTGTTCCTTGAAGAATACTTCTATTTATAAATGCTTGCATGGCATTGATTTTTCTAGGTTTTTTTTGGGTTTGTTTTCTTTGGTTCATTAGAGAACACTACTATTTATAGTAACTGGTTGCATGGCACCAATCTGTCTGGATTTTTCTATGTTTTCTCTCTTTGGTTCTCAGAGAACCCTACTATTTATAGTATGTTCTCACGTTGGCGTTAGTTATCATTTGTCTCCTTCAGTTGGTTTTTGCATGTTTTGTTCTCTGTTTCCAGTGCCTTGGTGAGTTTTGTAAGGTGATGGAATGAATTCCTACTACTACTGGTAGATGTTGCATTCCTACTAGTTACAACAGAATAGGAACTACCAATTGAGGAGTGCGAATAGGAAGCACCAATTGAAATCACAGGAATGGAATCACTAACTGAATGGGAGGTGAACTAACTACCATCACTATCAATGGAATATCCCAACTGAAGGTTGGAAGAACCAGGTGGAATCAAGTTTAGTTCCAATTAGTTGGTAGAGTAAGGAAGTAGATTCAACTCTGCATAGAGTTTCTGATCTTGTTCTGGTGAGAAAGAGAATGGGTTTGGGTTTTGGTTGTTAAGGGAAGCGGGTTTGAATTGTTGTAATGTAGGCAACTCTAATTGGTGATGAAGTGAATTGAGCGATCTAATTGTGTTCATCACTCCTTCACCAAGGCTCATAAGGGCTTAAGGTCTCCCCCCCCCTCTCTCTCTCTCTTAGGAAGTGAGCGGTTAGGGGTCTTGTTCGGCTAATGGCAGAGCCCCAATTTTAGTATTTTCACTTAAGTGTTTTAAAAGTGACTTTTTGGTATTCAACTTAAGTAATTAATATTTAAAAAATGCGTCTCCAAGTGGGACAGTTAGACTAAGGGAGATAAGTTATTTTTAAAAGGTCATATGAGGGCCTTTTTCAAAGGAATATAATGTTCAAATATTTTAGGGTTTGGGCTCTCATTTTGGCTATGAAAAGTTTTCACACGTAACAAAATGCTATTTGAATGAATAGATTAATTTATTCTTGGTGTTATTGAGGACGAAAACCCTCTTCAATCTGCAAAGATGGAGATATATGGTACTCTGATTTAGACTTCAGAGTTTCAATGTGATTGGTGAGTTTTTGTGATTTTGATGCATTTGCAAGTTTAGATGGATTTCTAGATCAGTATACTTCCAGCCATAGGTTGATCCACATTTTTGTTCATATTTCCTTGGATATCACTCATTCACTTTTGTGTATTGTTTATTTGCACTTCTCTCAGCTAAGTGACTAAGTTCTATAGGTCATACAAATGTTTCAAAGTGTTTTTGAAATTTCTAAGAGAAATCACCTAAGTTGCGGGCTTGGATTTGAGTTCGAAATTTGTTCAATTTTTTTTGGGTTGGGTTCGGATTCGTTTTGGGTTTGTCCGTACAATTTTAAAAAAATAAAATATATATATATATATATATATATATATATATATATATGTATATATAAATGTATGTATGTATGTATGTGCAGCAACAAATAAGTTAATACACCACTATGCTAATATTAAAGCAACATAGCAGAATAGCTCACAAACAAGCTTAGAGCATGCAACAATCACCTGTCAATGCTCCTTGAGCAATGGCAACCAAACAAGAAAGTTTAGCAATGGAGGCAAGAAGTTTTCTATTTCATTCACAAATGCGCAAATGAAATATAAAACAACCTTTTTGACCTTTTTAGTGGTCACTTTTAGGGTTGGAGGATTGAATAGACCAAATTAGGCAAAAAAACTTTTAAAAAAGGTCAAAAAAATTGTTTTTGGGCCGAATTTGCTGCAAATTCTTCCAAATTCCTCCCAGGTTCGTCTGTTGGAAAGCAAATTCGGTCAAAAGTCTGCTAAATTCTGCCTGGATTCCTCTGTCAGAATTAGCAATGAATTTAGGTCTCTGCGGCAGAATTACCTACGAATTTGACAAGGACCCGAATTTGTGCAGAACCGTACCAGACTTTGCCAGGTATAGGAGCGAATCTGGTAACTAAGAAATCGCCCTATGACAGTGCCGTACAGTTGCTGAGGTTGGCATGTGGGGCGTTTCTTGTGCTAAATCTGTTTACTAAGGCTGCAAAATACCTTCTTTTGAGGCATTTTGGGATTGGGAAGGCAATAGGAAGTTTCTTCTGCAGTTTGGAGGATATGTATAGTGTTTAGGAATTTATTGTTGAATCACTATTGATTTTGAGTGCTTAGATTGTTGGTGCAGAGAATTCTGAGTTTATTTCCAGTCTTTGGAGGGGTAAAATAGCTCGTGGAACATTGTTCTCAGATATGACTTTATAAGGAGATGCGTGCATTGTTTGGAAATGCCCTAGAACCAAGTTGGCATCTCTGAACAATGTTAAGATTAAACCAAATGGTGATTTCAGATTACTTGCTGACTGTCGTCTTCAAGGGTTTTTTGCTACAGGTCCTATAAGGGCATTTTGATGTCTTTTTGAAGTGATTTTGATGAAGTTTCAGTCATACTGTCTTGTAGCAGTCTTTGGCAAAATGCTTGTATTGCTAGAAATGCTACTGTTATGATTTTAGACTCACACAAGTTTGTAGAAGACCTAACTGAGGGTGATTAAACAATTGGAAAGTAACTTTAATAATGGTGAATTACATGGGCAATGTCATGGATCATTAGGGAGTTATTTGCTGATGCTTCAAGGCTGTAGTTGGAAATAAACTTGTTGTTGCAGACCTGTTCTATTCTTCTTTGTGGATCAGACCTTCTAGGACAGTCAATAATGCTATTATGAGGGATTTTCATGTTTTTTAATTTCAATATAGTTGTGTGAAATGACTATATATATATGAAAATGATTTTGCAATAAAAATTGATGTAATGAGCTTTTAATATGATTCAAATGGAACATTATTAATTATAACAGTGATCCTTTATTAGATGCTTTTGGTCAAGTTGTTTGACAAACATTTCAAAATAAAATAAAATCAGGGGTGCATATAACACTTTATCACCAGAGCTTCCACCATTGAATGAGGAGGGTAGATTGGTTTTGGTCCCTGATGTTATTCTGGATATCAGAGAGAGGAGGTTGAGGAGCACGGTGCTTAAGGAATATCCCATTGGATGGAAGGACTTGTCCTTAGAGGATGCTACTTGGGAAGGTGAACAAATTATGCAACATCCAAATCTTCTAATACTTGAGGACAATTGATCTTGGGAAGGGAGGACTGCAATGTCCCCTTTCGAGGAGTAGCTAGAGATGACCCATTTAACCTATTTAATACCCGTAGTAGGCTAATTTCGGGTTAATTCAGGGAATAAATAATTAATAAAATTGTCCATTAAATCAAATTTTATGGATGAATTGACTTTAATTTTATAAATTGACTTAAATGAATTTAAAAGGAAATGTTAAAAGTCACTTCATAAAGGTGCCTTAATGAAATATTTTAATTGGGAAGTTAAAGTATCCCTTCACGAAAGTTCCATGGGAAAATATTAAAAAGAGGATTTGAGAGCTCATTAGCTCATGCTTGCTTATTTTTCTCTACTGTGCAGTCTGAGCTACTTTGAGCAAGCTCTAAGATGAAATCCTTAAGGGATTTGGTTTTAGTGGTGAGAGATCTACCCTATCCAAATTGTAGGTGCAATCTTACAAGTTTCACGCAGGAGTATAATCAGAAGGAGATTAAATAATTTCTTATAGTCTTGTAGGCAAGACAAATTATTGTGAAGATTTTTGTATTTAATTTCTTGCATATTAGGAGATTCGGACATTGCAGCTAGCAATTTCATTCAGTTGGGTTGAGGAGATAAACAACAAAGTGGGCTATTCAAAGCTTCATGGTTGTACACCAAGGAATGAAATGTACATGTATGAGCTAGGTGTTGAAATATATGGCAGTTTGGAACAATTTTTAACCCCATTTCCGGCCACCATTTACCCTTTCAGCCGGGCAAAGTTATGAAGCAGATTTAAGGCATTGGGAAATCCTTAAAGTTGGTCAAATTCATCTTGGGACTGACGTGGAAGATTGCAGCGATTGGGAAGCAGAAATAAGGGGGTTTGGAGCCTCTTTTGCAGGTTGAATCAGATTAGTAAGACGTAAGGCTATAACACCGCCTAGACCAAAGCACATGAGTTTGTGGGGGTCTGAAATTCAAACAGTCATTCATAATTCTATTTAAACAGTTTGAGTGGCTATTGAACATCATTCAGCTTAGACAAGAAGTGTCCATTGTGGGTATTCATTGTTAAAGATATATAGCTTCGTTCGGATTACTCTAACCGATATAATCAAATGTATAAGTGGCCTATCGGCCTTAAACATTTGATCTCTATCCTTTACCATCTGCAGATCTGATTATCAATAATGATATTACATTATGATTACTATTGTCATAATGTAATATCATTATAGATTCCTACTGTATATTAATAAACTGATTAATTTATTGGTGAAGATCACCGATTATATGTATAGTTAATAATAGTTATTAACTATACTATAATCGGTGAAATGTTACACCGATTAATGATTGTTTTATCTAATTATCACTGTGGCTTGATATTAATGGTATTGCATTATACTTAACTCATCAATCTCACATAGAGACACAACCCTATGTAAAACCGTGTCGGTTTCACATAGAGTTGTGTCTCTATGTGAGACCGACTTCATACTTATTGACATTGCCATCTTCCATTCGAATGACAAGCAGATCGATAAGATATATGAAGATCATCTCTCAGCGATAATCAGTGATAGATGATATTTCTCACAGCAGTTTGATTCAGACTTTCGAACTGGGCATTAGTTCGATAATTTTGAGAACATATATTTACATCATATTCTGATAACATATTCTGATAATATAAAATTTAAAATGATATATATATATATATATATATATATATATGATCAATTTACATGGTATCAGAGCTAGGTTAGAGAGATCCAATCAGATTTATATAGGCAGAGATTATCATCTAACTACATTTAAATTTTATAGAATTCTTTCTATTCTTAAAATATGGTGAATGGTGTTAGATTTGAGGACAGACTTGAAGGAGCCTCCAACTTTGTATCTTGGAAGTTTAGAATTATGCTTTCCTTAAGAGAAAACGAATTAGATACATTCGTAAAGGAAGTCATATCTGAACCTGACGAAGAAAGTGAGAAACTTCAATGGACAAAAAAGAACAATAAAGCTATGAAGATGTTTGGTGGATGTAGTGAAAGATCATATTGTACCAATTATCTCTAAATTTAATACAGCCTTTCACATGTTCAAATCATTAGAGAATATGTATGAATAAACAACACGAGCAGGGCTCTTGCACTAAAACAACTCCATCATGTGAAAATGATCAAAGAAGAATCCATTACATCTTACTTCATGAGGATAACAAAACTAAGAGATCAACTATCCACCATTTGTCACACAGTGGACAGTAAAGAATTAACCCTGTTGGCTCTCAATGGACTTCCAACTTCTTGGGAAGCATTCATTCAAGGGATAAGTGCTCGATCTAAACTTCCTAAGTTTGATTGTCTAAAAACTAATTGCATTCAATAAGAATCAAGGCTAGTCACAAGATGAATTGGACAAAACTCTACAAATGAAGATTTACAAGTTCTAGCCTCTCATTCACACAAGAAGGGTAAGAGAGGAAGCTTCAAAAGAAAGAAAGACAAAGAGTCAAATGGAAAATTCTCATCGAAGAAAAGGATGGACATAGTACAATGCTTCAGATGTGACAAATATGGTCACTATGCAATAAAATGTCTTGAATCTCTTGATAGGCCTAAACCTCAAGCCTCTATTACGGAAGTTAATAAGACAGATGGATTTGTACTAGTCATAACATTTGGGTGATTGATAGTGGGGCATCACACCACATCACGGGATTTAGAGAACACCTAGATAGTTTGGTGGAAAATTCAGATGAGGAAGTTACCATTGGAGATGACTCTAACTATCCAGTGAAAGGAATCGAAACTTCTACTATACACTTAAAATCAGGCATCTCCCTACAATTAACAGGTGTATTATTTGTACTAGGAATCAAGAAAAATTTGGTCTCCATATCATCCTTGGAAGACAAAGGATACCGATTTACCTTGATGGATGGTAAGGTCCTAGCATGGCCCAAGAAGTCAAATATCAAGAAAGCTCACACCATAGGAGTTCGCCATGGATGTCTATATAAACTTTGCACTACTCCTTCACAAGCCCTAATTCATGAATCTTCAAATACATGTGAGATTTGGCATAGAAGATTAGGGCATCTTCACTTTCGTGCTTTATCTTTGATGGAAAAGATGGTGACAGGTTTACCCAAAATTAAACAAGAATGTGAAGGAGCTTGCAAAGGATGTGCCTTGGGAAAGAATACTAAAGGCACCTTCCATAATAGTGAAAGTAGATCTAAACATGTGTTAGAACTTATTCATTTAGACTTATGTGGGCCAATGACTGTAACTTTTTAGGAGGATTCTTATACTATGTTATTTTCATTGATGATTATTCTAGGAAAACTTGGATATTTTTTGAAATGTAAAGAATTTGATGAAGTACTTATGAGGTTTAAAGAATTCAAAGCGCTAGTAGAAAATATGTTTGGGAAAATAATCAAAACCTTAAGATCAGATAATGGGGGAGAATATACCTCTGATAATTTCAAAACCTTTTGTAGTGATGCTGGGATTAAGAGGGAGCTTAGTGTTCCTTATAACCCCCAACAAAATGGTGTGATAGAAAGGAAATATAGGACCATTGTGGAAGCAACGACCATGATGCATGACCAAAACCTCCATACTTCCTTTTGGGCTAAAGCCTCTAGAATTGTTGTTTATATCCAAAATAGATGCCCTCACACCATTTTGGAAAACAAAACACCTGAGGAAGCATTTTCAGGAATAAAGCCTGATATAGGCCACTTAAGAATCTTTGGTTGCCTGTATACATTCACATACCCAAAGAAAAGAGATCAAAACTAGAACCATCAAGCAAAAAGGAAATATTTGTAGGCTAGAGTGAAACTTCTAAAGCCTATAGGATTTATATTCCAGGACAAAAATTAATTGAGCTAAGTAGGGATGTAATCTTTGAAGATGTTGCATTCAAGAGGTCCAAGGACATTCATGAGATGGACATTGAAGATCAAGAGTCTCCTCAAAATATGAAAGAAGATAATGCTTCTGAGATTCAGAAGGAGACCCATGAATTTATGGAAGATGTTAATCCAAATGAGCCTTTGGATCCTATTGATGGGCCTAGAGCACTTGTTGGGAATCTAAAAAGACCTCTACGGGCAAGGAAAATGTTAAAAGAGGTTGAAAGTTTTGCAACACCAAAGGGAACTTTCAAGGAAAGCAAAAGACCACATAGATTCTCCAGCTATGTTGCCTTAATGAGTGAAATCATTAAGTTAGAACCCACTAATGTTGAGGAAGCCTTCAAACTCCAAGTTTGGAAAGATGCTATGACAAAAAAACATCAATCTATTCTTAAGAATGATGTTTGGGACATTGTACATAGACCAAAAGATAAATCAGTGGTTTCATCTAAATGGTTCTTCAAAATCAAACATGCTGCAGATGGCAGTATTGAAAAATATAAAGCAAGATTTGTTGCCAGAGGCTTCTCTCAAATGGAAGGAATTGACTACGAAGAAACTTTTGCTCTTGTTGCTCGATATACTTTTGTTAGGACTGTGATTGCTATTGCTACATCAAAAGGATGGAAGATTTATCAAATGGATGTAAAGACTGCCTTTCTTAATGGTGTAATTGAAGAAGAAGTTTACCTTGAGAAACCTAAAGGATTTGTAATACATTGAAAGGAATCTCATGTTTGTAAATTAAATAAGGCGTTATATGGTCTTAAATAGGCTCCTTGCGCCTGGTATGAGAGGATAGATTATTACCTTTCAAACTTGGGCTTCTCCAAGAATGATGCAGATTCTAACCTATATTTCAAGGTAATTAATGGTGCAATGTTGATTCTCATTCTTTATGTTGATGACTTATTAATTACAGGAGAAGATCACCTCATTACTAAATGTAAACAAGAGTTAGCATCAGAATTTGACATGAAGGATCTAGGTTCTTTACACTATTTCCTTGGTTTGGAAGTATGGAAGCAGGCTAATGGAATCATTTTAAATCAAGGGATATATACCATTGACATTCTGAAAAGGTTTGGAATGATGGATTGTATATCAATGTCTACACCCATGGAAACAAACTTGCATAAATTAAAAGATGCAGCCAACTCAGACTTGGCAGATCCTACTCTTTAAAGACAAATGATTGGGTCCTTGATGTACCTAGTCGACACTAGACCAGACATTTGTTATGTAGTGAATGCACTTAGTCAGTTTATGAGTGAACCCAGACAATTACATCTAGTTGCAACAAAACATGTTCTGAGATACTTGCATGGCACAATTGGATACGGTCTAAAATATAATAATGTAGACCTAAACCTGCACGGATATACTGATTCGGTTTGGGTTGGAAGTGTAGTTGATCGAAAAAGCACATCAGGGTGTTGTTTTAGCATAGGTTCAGCTATGATTTCCTAGTTTAGTAGGAAGCAATCTTCAGTTGCACAAAGTTCCACAGAAGCCGAGTACATTGCAACATCCATCGGAACTTGAGAAGTTGTATGGCTAAGAAAGCTTCTTGTAGGATTGTTTGGACAATCCTTAGATCCTACTATCATCCACTATGACAACCAGAGTTGTATAAAGCTTTCAGTAAATCCTGTATTTCATGACAGATCAAAGCATATAGAAATTCCCTATCATTATGTTAGAGACATGGTGGAAAGGAATGTTATTCAGTTGAGATATGTAAGTACAAGTGAACAAACGAAAGACATTCTCACCAAGCCTCTCTCCAAGACAAAGGTTGAATACCTTCGAGGTAAGCTTGGTATGGTAGAAAATGTAGCCTTACCCCAGGTTGAGTCTCAGCAATATTAAATTATTGTGCTAATATATTCTCTAAGATGTTTAATGTGTATACTCTTATTATCTGTTATAATATATATCATGTGTGTGACTCCATGACTTCATTGTAATGGGCCCTTGTCATCATTGAGAGGTGACGACCTTTCAATGATGAACACTTGTATTTTTGGTTATTATTGTAAGGTGACGATTTTACAATATTACTTAACCACATTATCTCTTAAGTAATATCAATTGAATGGTGGATATCATGAGACGTAATATCTATGGATAAGCCATGGTGAATGGTATTACTGAGATATTCATGGTGGATATTATGTGACTTAATATCTGTGGATATGTCATGAGTTAATATCCTTATGGTAAGTATCATGTGACTTGATATCTGTGCACATGCCATAATGATGGATATTACACTGTGAGTTTATGGTGGATATCATGTGACTTGATATTTGTGGACATGTCATAACTCCTGATATCACAGTGAGGTGATATCTTTCTCTCACACAATAAATGGATATATTGCGTTCACTACAAGGATAGAAATGCTCCTCCCTAGATAAGAGGGAGTGTTAAAGATATATAGTTTTGGTCGGATTACTCTAACCGATATAGTCAAATGTATCAGTGGCCTATCGGCCTTAAACATTTGATCTCTATCCTTTACCATCTGCAGATCTGATTATCGATAATGATATTACATTATGATTATTATAGTCATAATGTAATATCATTATATATTCCTGCTGTGTATTAATAAACTGATTAATTTATTGGTGAAGATCACCGATTATATGTATAGGTAATAATAGTTATTAACTATACATATAATTGATGATATGTTACACCGATTAATGATCGTATTATCTAATTATCGTTGTGGCTTGATATTAACAGTATTACATTATACTTAACTCATCGATCTCACATAGAGACACGACCCTACGTGAAATTGTGTCGGTTTCACATAGAGTCGTGTCTCTATGTGAGACCGACTTTATACTTGTTGACATTGCCATCTTCCATTCGAATGACAAGCAGATCGATAAGATATACGAAGATCATCTCTCAGCGATAATTAGTGATAGACGATATTTCTCACAGCAGTTCGATTCAGACTTTCGAACTGGGCATTAGTTCGATAATTTTGAGAACATATATTTACATCATATTCTGATAATATAAAATTTAAAACGATATATATATATATATATATATATATATATATATATATATATCTGATCCATTTACATTCATTATAACAGGAACAACAACACGATGCTTCAAAATTCAAAGTATCTTTAACAAATTGACAATGGATTTACAAAAAATTGAAGGACATGTTGGCCGATATTATGAATTATTGCAAAAGGTGAAAAATGAAAGGATGCATAGTAGAGTGAAAAGTTTATGAAATATTAATTTGATATTTGGAGGGCTAAGATATCGAAATCTTCCCAGGAGCTCCAAAATCAGGTCTGGGTGCAGTTGGGTCCAGGTTTGCCCCTGGATTCTTCCCGGGTGTGGCCCGGGCACCCGAAATCTGCTGTGACCAAGACGAAGCCATGCCATCACAGAAGGGTTACTCCATTCTATTTCGCAAAGGAGAAAATGCTGCCAATATAAAATGAAATGGAAATTGCTCATATGTATTGCAGTTATAATCCCTGTGTTCACTCTGTTGGAAATCGCATGACGCAAATAGAGGAAATGCTTCCAAGAAACTCCTGCACTCAAAAATATTATTCACACCAACTTTAATATGCTTATAGTTCTTATTACCCCTGATAGTTGACTTCCAACAGATAATTAAATCTTCCACCCAATAAACTATAGCCTTTGACTTATAATATTATTTGTCAACATTTAGAAATGAATAAGCCCGATGAAGAGAAAATCACATGAATATTATCATTATTGCAAATTATGAATATGATATGTGTGTGTGTGTGAGTGTGTGTGTGGGCGCGCTTGTGCATGCGCCAACATACCCATACCCATACCCAAGGGAAAAAAAATGTACACGTGTCTGAATTGGCAATTTAGTTGGGAGTGGCAGATCTCCAGGGTAGAATTGTTATCTTGGAGAAATTGTAAGACCAACTAGCATGAAGTTCAACAGTATACTTTCCTGCATTTCATAACTGAATTTAGCACCACTACGAAAATTATTTGAGATTGTCAGTAGCCCAAGTAAAAAGATTTCTCCTGTAGGTCCAAATGAGTGTCTTCTTTACCATAGAAAAAGTAAAGTAGAACAGATTTTTTAAACATTTGAATTTTTTAATTAAGAGGAAGCTGATTTGGTCCAGTTTTTAGTGCAATGCTAGGGAAGGCTTGTAAACTCTAGAGGCCATCACCAGAAGGAAGGTGCTTCACATTTGGATTTAAATTTTGTTGTTAAAAAATGAAATAAGATTTAGAATGCATGTTCCAGAGATTTGAGATTTACAAAGGATTTATCATATGCTGGAATTGTTGTGAATATTGTACATAAAGCTTGATGGCTCATATCTCACTCGATGTTCATCACAGGTACAAAACAGTTCAAAAGAATGGGCAAAATTCTTAAGATTTGGCATTGTAACTATAAAACAATTCCAGAACTTAGCATCCATTTTTATGTAATGGTTGTCTTGTATAAATTTGCAATGGCATCTATTATAAATTTTGAATTAATGTTAAATGGATAAAAATATTGGTAGAATACCCAATACAAATATGATATGCTTTTTGCAAACCTTAGATAATATATGATTGGGATACATCATTTGTTTAGGCAGAGACAGACAATGATTGTGTGCAAAAGAACCATGCTGCATATAAGATTTGAAATAAAATTTCTCACCCCAGATGTCTCCAAAATAAGATTATAACAGTGAAATGTGTGAGAAGAGTGTTGATTTGCCGCTATAATAGACAAGTAATTTCATTTTTAATTTTTTTTTTTCACAGGATATCATATCAAATTTTATACTGGGCATATCCAATCAGTATCCATACAGACAGGGAAATGTGTATCTACTGAGGGAAGGCATATCTAGTAATAAAGGTTATAAGCTTAGAAAGCAAGTCAGTATGCTTCCTAAAAGATGGCATTTGATTTATATAGGATGAAATCATGTTCGATTCGTATCCTTTTCTCTAATCATACATAAAAAATTACAGCTAATACATTGAGATCCATTATCCAGTTGACTGATGAATGTAAATATGAAATGTTATATTATATTTCATATTGGTTATATTTGATTTTATGCATAAATTCTTGTTTGATATTCAGTTGCATTTGTTCTAGAGGCTTTGTTCTTAGAGCAACGGCCAAACTTACATTTTGGGTATAAGAAGATTATGAGAATGATCTACATGCATATGCATTATATGTTTGCATGATTTCATAAGGGGTATAATGGCCTTTTCTAGTGATATGAATCCTTTTAAATGGTTTTTAAACGTGAATGGTACCTTTGATGTGGAAATCCCGTATGAAATTTTGTGTTTCTGCTGAAGTGAGGAAGGCCCATGGTGTCTCGTTAGAAGTAGGCTTGCATGTCTCCTCTACACATGTTAGCCTCATGTACATGACCCTCTGAGATGGCCTTTATGTGTATGCCTAATATAAAATAATGACCTTACTATATAGCAGTTTATTTCATTGGTAGTACCACAGGATTGAGCAAAAGGGCAGAATTTCAGTTAAGGATAGAGTGATAGAAGGTATACCTTGGGAATAAACCTTACTATATAGCAATTTTTTTCATTGGTAGTACCACAAGATTGAGTAAAAGGGCAGAATTTCAGTTAAGGATATGAGCGATAGAAGCTATACCTTGGGAATAAAGTACTAATCTGTTGATTAATATCATCCATGTATTGGTTTTCTCTCAGGCACTGAAGTCAGCCATTTCCTACCCTGCTGATAATGGAAGGCTATTGGAGGACATAATGATATAACCCTCTGAAAGTGTTGATGATTATCAAATTTTGTTAACCAATGTTACCAGATTTTTCAGATCAGCTGCATTTATCTGATTTGGTCCAGACTTCTCAATTCTACAGAAACGTCACCTTTTTTTTAAATTCCATATTTTTTATTTCTTTGGGCATCTAGAATGACTCAAACTGATTATTTTTCAACTGTAACTATGTTGTGGACAGTGAGGGATGCAGTGAGTATGAGATATTCTCCTACAAGGTTCATCACTAAGAATGTTTAACCTGGCCAATTCACCTTCTCTATCAGCAGTAGCACTGTTTTCAAGGGAACCATTACAGTGTGCTCAGTAAATTGATAATTGTGTACCCCTGGTTCTGAGTTGGATAACATTCATTTAGATTAATATATTGAAACACTAGAGTCTGCACTTTATTTCTCAGTGTTTTTCACTTTTTGCACTGTGTCTTCAAGACGTGGTTACAGGAGCTATCAGAAATTTGGAACTGATACATCATAATGATGTTTTTTTGTTGCTATGTCGTTGGACTTATAAAAATTCATGAAATTTACTCAGATTTTTTGTTATTGATAAAATTCAAGAAACGAATTGTATTCTTCCAAACTTTGTACACATTTGCTAATTGTCTTGTTATGGTCTCAATTCAAATTCAATAAGCTGAATTTTTTCCTTGATGTGCTCAGGACTTTTGTTGCCCCTTTGGAAAGACTGAAGCTGGAATACATTGTACGTGGGGCAAAGGATAATTGGTTCAAAACAATTCATTTCATCTGGTTGTCTGAAGGGTTTACAGGCTTTTGGAAAGGAAATGCCTTGAATCTTTTTCGTATGGTCCCTTTTAAATCTATTAACTTTGTAACCTATGACATGTACTGCAATTGGTTGTTACAAATACCTGGAAAGGAAGAAATCACAAACTCTGACAGACTTGCAGCTGGGGCTGTCTCAGGAATTGTAGCAACTATGATATGTCTTCCCATGGACACTGTAAGCAGGCCTTATTTTCTACCAATAACCTTTTTCCATTGTGTTTAATTTCAGGAAAAATGCTTACCAGAAAATTTAGTTAGAGAATACATCATTTCAATGTATCTCTGTTTGTTTGTCTCATTGTTCACACATGTAAGCTGCCATTCTTGTTTCCTTCTCTCAAATTTGATTCTGTGGGTGTTCAATAAGGCAGTCCTCTGCAGTAGATTTAATTCTTAAACTTATGCAGATTAGAACTAGGCTGGTTGCACCAGGAGGTGAAACCCTAGGCGGTGTTGTTGGGTGTTTTCAGCATATGGTCCGCTCCGAAGGTTTTCTCTCTCTCTATAAAGGTCTTTCTCCAACTCTTTTGAGCATGGCCCCTGCAGGAGCGGTATTTTATGGAGTATACGATATCTTAAAAGCTGCCTATTTAAGGTCACCTAAGGGACAAAAACGGTTGAGCTCGCGGATTCAGGATAAAAGAGAGAGAAGACAAACCTTAAAAGAGGACATCAGTTCTGAAGAGGAAGAGGTGAGGGATAATAGCAAACAGATGGAGCTAGGACCAGTCAGGACCTTGGTATATGGAGCAATTGCAGGTGCATGTGCAGAGATAGTGACATATCCATTAGAAGTAGTGCGCAGGCATCTTCAGCTTCAAGAGACGGCAAAGTTGGGCTTAGTAGCTACATTTAGTTTTATAGTAAAGAGAGATGGCGCAGGAGCTCTGTATGCTGGTGCATTCCCCAGTACATTACAGGTTTGTTGCAATTCTCACCTTTTAAACATTTTGGCCTTTATTGTAAACCTGTGATTTTTTATCTGATTTCTTAATTCACTAGATACTAAATACAAACGTGTTTCTGCGGAATGTAATAATCTTTTAAGAGTCCATTATCATGAAATTCCAAACTTCAGAAGGGAAAATCAAAACTACCCTCAGCCAACCAAACTTCACTGAAATCCTCGATTTCTAACTACAAAGAAATTTAAAACTTGTGCTAGGGATGCCATATTATTATTATTTATGCAATAGTAAAATTAGCATGCCTTTTATTTTCTTATCTGTGCATGCAATATTTTGGTTAAGTTGAAGTTGGGAAAACAATATGGGAGGTTGTGTATAATTTTGATCTTTAATTTAATTGTTTTTCTTTTACATTTGTAAAGATTTCCTTTAGCATATCAAGATATATTTTTGAAGAATATCTATAGAATCTGAACCTGTTTAATGAAAATTCAAAGTTAGTTGTAACATGCTTTGTGTAGCACTTACTTTACGAGTAAAGAAACTCGTGTTTGAACACCAAGATGAGATCTATCAAAATCGTTTGTTCAAATATTGTAGCTTTCGTTTTCCTTGAGATAAGTGATCATATTTCTCTGAAACGATGCACTTATATATTATTCTCCTTGGGCATACCATCATCTACAAGTGATTTTAATTTTCAAATTCTATTGAATAGTTGCTTGGCTTGCTGGGCAACGTTGATTGCACATTGTTACAAATTGATATGGTATTTTCTCATTGCATTTGACATGTTCAAACTTTTTCATTTTTACAGGTCCTTCCTTCTGCAGCTTTGAGCTATCTGATATATGAATTTATGAAGGTCGCATTGAAGATATCTTGATTTTCTTTGAATTGTGTATGTAACTATTTGTTATTGGAACGAAAAAGCTTCTGTGTTGGTGGTGTACCAAAGGTCTTTCCAAACTATTTCCTGCAAATTAGTTGTGAACATGCCAAATTCCCCACACAACCATGTAGAGGATGGTGTAGACTGTATAATTTTACACTATGTTAATACATGTGAGGCCGACTTAATTTGTCATTTTATTGTCGATTAGAGGTAAGCTATCAAATAGTTATTAACAGTTAACCCAACAATTGCGGCCTAACCATTAACCACTGGAGCTTTAAATGGCATTTCCATAGCCGAGGAAGGGGTGTTGATTTATACAAGGTCCTCCCTGTACTGTTTTCTGTGTAACTGGACACTATCTTGAAATAAAGCATCAAGTGTTATATCGCCATGCAATAATTCTTCATGTGAACTCTTATTCTTATTTTCTACTGCAAATGATTGTATTGGTAGTGCAGAGTTTCAGTATAGCATATGGTGGCAGTGTCTTTGATAGGGTGAGACTTCAATAGAATCATGATTGAGTAATAGTTATTGACAATGAGTCAATGAAACAACACGATGGAAGATGAGGAATAAATGGGCTAACCAATACAAGAACTAGTAAGCACACAAAGACACAAAAGATCAACTCAAGACCTTAGGTACATCTGTGAACTTTTAGTCAAAGACCATGTCATAGAGGAACAAAATAGAAACCATGTACACTCAAAATCCATCTGGGGTAACTTGGCTGTAACCAATGAAGTTGATCAATTGTTGGATAATTTGCCTTGAGTTCTTTGATGATGGAATCTTCACTTTGTAGAGATCGAACTTGTCACCAAGTTTTGAGGAAGTGTTTGCAATCTCTGTTTTCAGCCTTGATAGTTTCTCATTCTTGGAGGTTTCTACATTTTGAGTGGTAAGATCATTGGTGTGGTTTATCTTATACATTCATATTTTATCATTAGATGATTTATCTTATACATTCATATTTTTTCATTAGATGACTTACTCATCAAATGGGAAATGTTCCAAATTATACGTGGAGTCCACAACCTGTTACAAGTGGTAATATTGTTCCTATGTTTTCTCAGCTTTGTAACTTCCATTTTTTTCTTAATCATAAATACTTATAATTTTATATTGGCTTCATATTGATTTGTCAGCCTTTTTCAGCAAAGAGTCAAGATCAGATGGATATAGGGTGTCTTCTTAGATTCGAGAGAAGGTGTTCTAGACTGTGATGGACCAATGAGTGATTAAGACTTATCGATATCTTTTAAGATCATCCAATGTCTATTGATTTAGATACATTGAAATAACAGTGGAATTGCATGAGATCGTGGTTGCATCCTACTAAAGTATTTGACCAAAGCTCCCATTTTACTTGTCGTGTCCTTGTGATTGTTTCATGATTGTTTGTTTCTAATGCACAGGTTGCTGAATACTTGCTGTAATGTCCCCATTTTCGTGAGCATCAGAGTTTGAGGGATTAGCCTATTAATTGACCTTCGTAGGCTAATGAGGTTGGTTAGAGGACCCTTTGAGAGATGCAACTTCCCCAGTGGTTAGATTTTGCAGATTTGGCTTTCATTTGAGGTCTCCAGGACTCCGTACGCATTAATTGCTATTTATTGTAAGTTTTGAGATGCTTAGAGAGGGACCCCTGCTATTTTTAGAAATGGGGGATGGTCGTATGCAACTTTATCATGTTAGCTCCCAGTCCAGATGACATTCATAAATATTGAGTAATAATGGAGATATTAATGTTTATTTGGCCTAAATAAATATTAATTATTTAGAGCTTATATTATAAAGTTATAATATAACTTTATAATTTCACTTAACGTTGAGGGTCTATTCATCATTGGAAGGTGACCAGTTGAGTAATTAATTATAAATGCCAAACTTAATGAATTATTAAGTTGAAATGAAATAACATTTAAAATGTTATTTAAAATGATTTTTGGGGAAATCACACTTCTTGAAGGTATTTAATAGCTGTAAGAGAAATTGAATTCATTATGTTAATTGCTTGATTTGATATCCCTTCTCTGGAGCATTGAAGTTTGTGAGAAACTAAGGGTTTTTGTATAATTCTGAGCTTATCAGCATTGGAGAGCGTTGTTTCTTCTCTGTAGCCATAGTTAGAGGGTGTGAAATATTCACCTGATTTTGCTTATTGGGTTGGCTTCATACAAAGGTCATCATTGTGTTGATTTGAGGAATAAGTTCTAGAATTTATTGTCAGACTGAAGGCAGTTGGTTGATTAGATTGGGTGCATCCATTGAAGGAGTTATTGGCTGGTTATTGAGGGTCGTACGACCTGTTTTTTGGTGCACATGCTACAATCGTACCTTGTAACCCCAACTGGGTATGATTTTGATGAAGGGCCCCAAAAATTTCATAAAATTTATAAGAAGGGACGCCTAGGGCTGAAGAAGGATTTGGCATCATCACTTGAAGATTTTCTTATTGATTGGTGAGATTTTTAGCATTCTTGTTTTTCTTTTTCAGCAGCACTTATTAAAAGGGTTTCTTCCACAATACCGAGTATGCCATTTGATTTGTAATGAGTTTTCTTTATAAAATAATGAAGAAGAATATTGAAATCCTCTATTACATTCTTAGTTGTTTAGTTTTCAAATTCCAAAAGTTTTATTTCAGCATATGCATTGCTTTTTATGTAAAACCATCTCAAAACCCCAATAAATTATAAACAACAAAAGTCCTAAAGAACAAGCATTGCAATTAGAGCCTTGAAGGGTTCTTACATTGGTATTAGAGTGGTTTCCTGCCAGCCTGTGAGGTTGCATGTTGGATTTTTCAATTGCATGTCAACTTTTTCAGTTGCATGTCAAACTTTTGAGTTGCATGCCATTTTCAAGCAGTACAAATTTTTGGGGTTTGATTTAAAAATTCATTGAGCTCCCACAATTGATATTAGAGTAACTGGTACTCTTGTTTAGTTTCAGTATGGGTAAAATGAAATCTATATAGGAACTCATGCCAGAGCTCATGCATGCCTTGTGTGTGTTAATTGTGGTAAAACTAACTACAACACTTCAATAAATCATTACACTAAGTAATTGATCAAACTACCTAGAATTGATATAATTCTTCCTATATGAAGCGAGTATGATTCTATGAAAGATGCTCTCAGATGGCATGCACGAGAATCGGTGACTAGACAACTTCATAACAAAAGATTCATGGTGAATCAAGATGCAAGACTTCATTCAACAATTCGAATCTAGTTATGAGAGACTCAAAAACTATTAATTTTAATGTTTATTCTAGCATGATATTATTCTATGAATCGAAAGCTACAAGCTAACATGCAAATCTAGATTTTAAGAGATTGAAATCAACAATACTACACATATAATCCTAAGAGAAAATTAGACTAATGCCTTTACTTAAAAAATTAGGATCCTTTGAATGAGCCAAGAAGTCCGTTTATGTATAAATCCATAAATGAATGTGTGATTGAGATACATCCTGTTGAGTGGTCGAGATTCTCTTCCGTTTTTAGAAACTTTTCATGATTGGATGAGACTAAAAGTAAGATGACAACTTCCATTCGTTCACTCTCTTTTTAAATTATTAATGTTTATGTCCATGAGTTGAAGAGGTTGGTTTATTTAATTAAAAGAATTTGGAAGATCTTTTAATTAATGATTTGATTTTAAATAACCTTTTAAGCGCAATCAATTGATTTAATTGATTATTTGATTGTTTGATGATTGATTTAATTATGCAAGACAATTGTTTTAATTACTTACATAATTATGTCTAGCATATTTGTTTGAATTAATTAATTGAAATTAGGGGCACTTTGTTAGCTAGACCATTTTTAGGTGATTACATTTTCCCCTTTTTGAATTGATGTGCGAGCAGTGTATTGATTCAAAGAATTTTTGACGTTGAACCGACAAATAGCTTGATGCGGGTTGTTGAAACCATTCCTGATTGCAAGAGATCAATTCCGAACTTGATTGAACGAAATTTTCTCAATTATTAGTTCTGAACTTAATTGGACAAAGACTGATTGAACATCCAAAAGATATCGTTCTGGACTTGATTGAACAAGAATCGACCATATCGACTCCAAACTTGGTTGGATGAAGACCCATAGAAAGATCAAGACATCGATTCTGAACTTGATTGAACAAGAACCAATCATACCGACTCTGAGCTTGATTGGACGAAGATCGATAGAAATACCAAAATGTTCAACTTGATGTGATGCAATTAAATTGAATACCTATCTGTTTTGATGATGGCAACTAACCAATTTGATGTGAAGTGATGAAATTGATTAATGTCAAGAAGACTCTTAAATCAAGAGATTGATTTGAATGAATAACCATCTTGATGAAGTGTGATGAAACTGATTACCATTAAGAGACTGATTTTGAAGACACTATCAGATTGATGTGTTGCAATGAGACTGATATGTCCCTAGAGTTTTGATTGATTCAGATATCTGCCTCGAGTAACTTTATGTGGTGCGATGAAAACATTCACGCATAAAGATCGAATAGTTTCAACTTGATGTGAGTCTTGATGAAGTTGAGATGCCCCTAGTGATAAGGTCTTGTCCTAATGAAGTTAAAATGTCTCTAGTGATGAGGTCTTGTTTGAATTTGTAGTTTTGAACTCAGTTAATTTGATTGATGATGTAGTATTCCTGTCCCCTTAGGATTGA
Organism: Chamaecyparis obtusa; assembly: GCA_027943335.1. NCBI lineage: Eukaryota > Viridiplantae > Streptophyta > Pinopsida > Cupressales > Cupressaceae > Chamaecyparis > Chamaecyparis obtusa. Next base: position 742,380 of record BSBK01007786.1, read on the forward strand.
AATCGAAATATGACAAAAAAATACCATTGATTTGAGTTGATTCAATTGATAAAAAACATTGAATTTGTAGTAGAATTGATGTCAAATTGATTCAATTGGATTATAGATAATTGATAATGAATTGTGAGCAATTCAAAGGTTATTTTGAGCAATTTTGACCATGTATTGACTGGGTTTGACCAAGTTGGTTTGATAAGATCATATTGATTTTGGGTTGATGTGAATAGATTCTCGACTGATAATGCATTGAAGAGGTTGGTTGCACCAACGGTAAACTACGTTTGACCAAAATTTTGAGTGAGGTTTGACTTGAAATTTGATGTTGGATTTCGATTTCAATCCCGAAAATAGATTGAGGATGGTCAAATTAGGTAATGGTGTTTCTTTCAGGATAATCTAATGATTTGATCGGGTCAAGGATGATGTCCGCAGTTGATTGTTGAGGCGAGGAATGATTGCAAATTCCCACGATTTCAAGATTTAGCTCATTCAAAGTTGCTATGCAAACTACATGCAAGTCTAGAATGAATGCAGAACTAGGACTTTAATCGCTAATCTCATTATCCAATTTATCATCATCGAGTGTTGTGGGACATCATAACCAATACAATTCTCGCTGGTGCCACTACGACCATGAGAACATGAATATGGCATGTATCAGATAAAATATGGGAAATAAGTGCAAGCATTGGGGCATAAAAGTGGAGATGACCTGAGCATCGTTTCCAGTTGATATTGCAAGGTTACACCGGCATCGAGACAATTAGAGCTAAGATGACCATGAGTGCAATCTTGTTTGAACAAACACACTAACAAACAAGGAGATAGTTTTAACCTCACCTTAGTTTCCAAATAAAATGAGTCGAGGTATGTGCGAAGTTCCAATCAAGATGGAGGCTCTTACCACAGATACTCATTTTAATGGACAATGCAGGGTCATCAGAACCACACCAACAAATAAAAGTTAAAGAAAATGATTATGCCCCCAGTCCAGGTTCCTCTAGTCATTTTAGACATCCTCAAGTTACTTAGAAATGGATAATCAGTAAAGTCAAATGATAACAAACAACATACCAAGAAAATTCACAACCTTTATTGTTTCTCTAGTCATTTAGACATTGTTGAGTTGCAACAGAGATGGGATCAACATCAATTCAACAAGTTTTTGGGTGTTGTTTGCATTTGTTTGTGTATGTTCTTCTGGTTCATTTAAGTGTTTAGTGTTAAGAAACACCGGTGAATGTTCAAATATGCCGTTTGTTTGTTTGGATTATGATTTAAGTCTATCCAATAAGTGTTGAGAAACAATGTTTGTTGATGTCCTCACATTGTGGGGTGTTGATAAACACCGTCGCGTGTGAGTGATGAACCTTTCAGTGGTTTTTGGAATACTAACTTTGATTCATTTTGGATGTTGATCTGACTGACTGTTGCGATAGGAAAATTGCTCCTTAGTAAGACATGAATGTCCTAGGATGGAGATAAAGACCAATTCCAATCCATGGCAGTGTTGCGTGGAACAACTGATTTGTCACAAAAGTGACTTAAGCTATATACAAGTTGAAAAGCAAGATTGAAGCCCATGTAGGAAGGATAACCAAGTTACGCGTTGATAGATGAAGTGTTTGGTTTACAAGTGACGCATGTTTACTAGGTTTTCACCACTTGGCATATTTTCAATTTTTTCTACCGAGGCGCATATGTACCACATTTTCACCAAGGCACTTTTTAATTTTTTTTTAATTCATTTTTATATTTTATATTTTATATTCTTTTGTATTTTGTTGAGTTTTTTTTTTTTTTGGTTGATGCATCAAAGTGCGTATTTATCAGGTTTTCACCAAGATGATCATTTTTTAAGGACTTTAAAAAAAAATTTATAGTTTTTTTAAGGATCATTTTTCACTTTTTAGATTTTTAAAGATTCCTCTTTCTCAAGAAAGATCACATTGATTTGCCTCCAATGTCTAGCAAGGTATATGACATTATGGATGGATTAGTAAGTTGATGGATGAAGCAGAAAGATAATGAGAGATGAAGCAAGTGAATGCAACCCTCAAGGACAACTGCCTCAAGATTACCATGCTAGGGAAAGGGAATATAGTAATGTAGGCTCATGAAGCAGTGTTATATAGCATATAGGATAATGACCTATTGTCATGTGTAAGAACCCTGTTGGTTCTAACTCTTGACAAACATCAAATTGCTTTATTTTTCATATGTTTGACATTTTGTCAAACACTTAGCATGCAAAGTCAAGCTTTGATTTCGTATGTGTGTATGCAAGAAATTCATTTTTGAAATTGAATAATATGTATCAGAAGGTCAAATAACTCAACTTCTAATATTTATTTCTCTTTGCAAATACATACAAGATCATGAGAATAATTATTAATTTAAACGCTTGCAAATATTCAATTAACTTGATATAATTTTTCAATGCAAATTGACACCTTTGGAAAACGCAGTTGCTATGGGATGAATCGTAGCCTCTCCAAAAATAAATGCAACCACTGCTTAATGAAACACAACCTCTAGGAAATGAACACAACTTCTAGAAAATGAAACACAACCTCTATACGATGAGACAACCTCTACTGGATAAATCACAAACTCTTATGGAATGAGACTGTAAAGGATAAAAAAGGTGTGTGCACCAAAATGTAATATGTAATGTATGTGAATATTGTGTGGTATGAATGATCTCTATGAATAGATAGGATTGAGGAAGGTAAGATCTTCTTCTTAACCCCAAATTTCCAAAGGAAAGATCCAAATAGATTAACCACAAGAAAAAGGTCAATACATAAATGAATCAATCGATGGAGAATATGAAGAAAGAGGAAAACCTTATATTTCGTTATGGAAGAGAGTATTAAAATCTTAATTGAATTGAAGACAAATGCTAACCTCAAAGTATAGCAGATTTGGAAAATGTTGTTTTCTGGTGTCTATATTGAGTTTCTGGAAATTCTGCAACCAGATCCGGAACAAGAAAACAGAGAGAGAAAACCCAAAAATCTTTTCCTTTTTTGACAAAGGTCAACCTTGAGTCCTTTATGTCAACCTTGACCTGCATTGCTCCGATGGAAATTCTATTCACGGATCCTGAAAGTTTGCCGAAAAGGGTGTTTGAATCTGCTCTGTAATTCACTGTTCCGCACCTGTTCCCCCAAGAAAAATAGTTTTGTTGTTTGGATGAGGGGTTTGCCTTGGTCAAACCCCGATTTTGGAATTAACCTTGAAATTGAATTGAAATTGCAGTAATAAACAAAGTAAATGGAACAATTCACCTTGCTTATGTTGAAACCCTTGTGGAGGATTCGAATCCTTGAATCCACAAGTATGGATGCTCCAAATGAATGTATAATTGAATGCAGGATATCTCAAATCAATTGTCTTTAGATCTTCAACACCAATCTTGAATGGATCTTGGAATAGGAAGAAACTTAAATGGATATGGAGGGAGAAATCTTCAACAAGAGGGTTCCATAGAGATTGAATCCTTCAATGGCTACCAATGGATCTCCTTGATGAATTGGACCTTGAATGCTTGAATGCTTTCCTTATCCTTCTTGCTTGCTTCTTGCTTGCTTGATTTCACTTGATGGAATTTCTTGATCTTGAGTTGTGATGGAGGATGAATCACTTGCTTGAGTTCTTGGATTGAAATGAGAGGAGAAAGCTTCCTTTTATACTAGTCTAGGGCACAAACTTCTAGAGAGGCCAACATAGGAGAATTAAATTGCCATTAAGCTTATACCCTTGGAAGTGGACCTAAATTTAATATCATTTAAGAGTTTACCATTTTGAAGCCCGAAACAACCGACCCGGAAGTGGAAAAATAAATCTTTCTAAAACCCGACATCCAAAAACTTTTGAATTTTGAAATTTGGACCCTAGGTCAGGGTCGAGGTCGACTTTGACCATGAGGTCAAGAATCTCAAATTCTCAGAGTAGGTTGCCAGGATTAGGTAGGAAGAAAGTGGAAAATGGGGCAGAATAGGGGAAAAAGCCAGATCCAAGTCAAAGACCCATTCAAGGCGTTCGACATGACCCCAAACCACTTACTCGGAGGGCTAAACCAGTCCTAAATGGAAGTGCTTCCATTTTCTGATGATACATTTAGCCCCCACTTTAGCAAGAGTATGGACTCGATGCAAACTCTTGGCAAAGGAGATCGCAAATAAAAAAGACAATCTTATTGAAATCAAAGGGACAAAGGAATCCTCAAGCCCCTAGGGACTCAAGTCTTCGTCAACTCCAAGATTACAATAAGAGAGACATCTCTAAAAAAGAGATAAGAGGGTGTGATTACCTCGCCCAATGATAACTTATGTCCCATTATGAATCACACAAGGAAACAACGCAACTAGAAAGATGGAGTTGAACCGCCTAGTGAATGTGGCTACTCACTAGTCAACCCATCAAGGATTCACCCCTAGAAATATTCTATTCCAAAAGAGAAAAGCCAAAACAAGAGAGATACAGTCTTAAAGACACCTCTGACCTTAAGGGATCACAACATTGAAAATTGAAACTGGAGGGATCAAGAGATCCTATAAGATAAAAATCCATGCTTTAAGGATTAGTCACTAATCCATAAATGGAGAAAAGTTTTGAAAAATATATTGAAAGTGCGTGTGTGCAAAAAAGTGAGCAGAGCGTATGCCCCCATGTTAAAGTCATTGCTAACACTTTAACATGAGCAATGGCTTGAACAAAAACATAAACAACTCCACTGATTACATTTCCACTACGAGATGCCCCCAATTGAAGACAAATGAAGGGAAATACCACATAAACATACAAAAAACACAGAAGGGATCTACCTGTCGTGGGGTCAGTATGATCATAAGATAATATTTATATATGATATTATTGCAAATGAATTGACATCATTCTCCAAAGAAAGTAGAACTACAATCACAATGGAGGAAAGAAAATGCAAGAGTTACAAAGAAGAGTTTTTTCAGACCACAACATGGAGACCAAAAAGAATCAGTGCTACCAAATCACAAATCCAAGCGGACTACAAAAGGAAAACATTACGAACAATAGCATAGGTACAACATAACATGAAAATAACATATAGAAGAATAGAGATACATATAGAGGAGTAGCACAACAGGTTCGATTCCTTTATCACCTTGCACCAACAAAGTAATAAGGGTCGTATAAAAGAATCTAACAAACATTTAGCAAACACATTATGGGAGAAGCACAATACAACATGCAAACACACAAAAAGCTACCATGAAAGACAAGCCAATCAAGCGCGTCGCCTACTCTCCCCATCTCAGTCTATATTATTTAGGGAAGGTGGGAAACTCACAAGAGGGACTATATCCAACACAGTAGGAATAATAGCTAGTTCCAAACAAGGATCCTCTTGAGAATCATGATGTTCGATACTAGGTGTAATTATCAATTGTGTTGAAAGCATATTAGGTAAATCAGTATCAATGTTAATAGTCTCATATTCATCATTAGCATCATTAGTATCATCAAGAGTATCTTCTTCATAAAGATTAATCGAAATAGAATCTAAGATACGAATAGAATAATCATAATCATTCATCTTAACATCATTATTAACATTAACTTCTTCTAACACATGAGGCATAGGCTGATCAAAAGAAGGTAAAGAACTTTGAAGAACAGAGACACGTGCCTTAGCTTGAGCCCGATGCTTCTTACGACGTTCATTAGCATATCAGTTACATTTTGTCTTGTTTAAAATATGTTGAGACCTAGGAGGAACAACCACCGGTTCCTTCGCAGGTTCTATAGGAGGATTAATAGGATTTTTAGTAGGCTAAAAAGAAACACTAGAAGTTTGATTGACAGAACTAGAAGCCAGGGATAAAGGAGATATGGAAGGCGTACACAAAAGACCACAGTTAAGATCCATCTGAGGCATGCTTAACTCAACAATCTTGCAATGTTTACAGGCTTGATATGAGCGAAAAAGGTTATCAGGTTGAGGACATGAATTTGTTAATGAAGGCCAAAAGAAGTCAAGGGTGGCATAATCCCTGGGCCTAGAAGGTTGATATAAACTATGACTAATCATCTTCACTCCTTCGTGAATGAATTTAAGACACTTATGGATAGGAGAAGCAACGACATACATGGCATTCAACTAAGGCAAACCAAACTTAACTTGAAACTGATAAGAAGTAGGAAAAACAATGAAGGTAGTGTTCACAACTTTACCACAAAGTTCAACAGGCAAGTTAATAGAACCAAATGATGGATAAAGAAAACCATTACAAGTTTGAATCCACACATCAGATGTATCATAAGAATCACGTTGTAAGTTCTTCATAAAAGGATTTTCTTCAGTAATAACATTGAATAAGGATGTAGGATCAACAAGACAACCACAGGTAGGTATCTTAGAAATCCGAGCATAAATGTAGAGGGGACCATCAAGAGATTTAATAGTCTCAGAATTATCAAAGGTGATCAAGAGTTCCCGAAGTCTTTTATTCTTAGGTTGTTTTTGAGGTTTAAGTTGAGGTTTAAGTTTAGGCTTAGGTTGAGGTGGAACTTGAAGTTGATGTTGAGATTGAGGCTAGGGTGGAGATACAGGTTGAGATAGAACAACATGGTCCACATGGTTAACAATATGATTGAGATCATCCATCTTTGAATCATAAACAATATCCACAGAAGATGGCTGAACAATGGTATTAGTATCATGTGTAGGCAAAAGATTCGTATAGATTTGGATATTTTGATTAGAAGGAGAGATAGATTTGTTCCCACTACCATCAAAATTATCAACAGATAAAGTATTAGAATCAATTGAGTCTTGAACCTTATGTTTTAAATAATAACACTTCTCAGTATCATGGTCATTCTGACGATGATATTGACAAAAGGCTTTGTAATCAAAGGATTTGGATGTCATCATAGTAGGTAAAAGAGGTCGAATAGGAGGTAAAATAATCATATTAGCAGTCAAAAATTTATTCATAATAGAATGCAAAGATTCAGAAAGAGAAGTAAATGTATGATTCAGACGAAAAGCAGTAGATGCAGAAGTGGCATTGTTGGATGCAACAACAGCTTAATCAGCAACTACATTTGCTTGCTTATTTATCTTGACATAGTTAGGTTTTTGAAACTTGTTGGGATTAGGAGAAGCATCGCTCTTATCAACTAGAACAGGAGCCATTGGAGTGTTGCTCTCAAATTGAATCACTTGTAATTGATAATGATGAAATGCTGCACAAAGTTGTTGAAAAGATGTAAATTCTGTAAGCATAATCTTATCTCTAATATCCTTTTGTAAATTTGAAATAAACATATGCTGAATATCAATATCGGGAACATGATAAGAAATTTGAGCATAAAATTGCTTAAATATACCAATAAATTCAGTCAAATTTTCTTTAGTATTTTGTTTACAATGCATCAAATCAATTAAGGACACTTGCAGACCAATATTATTTTGAAACTCTTGGATAAAAGCATTAGCAAGTTTTGGAAAATAATCAATAGAATAAGGAGGCAAGGAACAATATCATTGCAAGGCCTTATCACGAAAAGTTCTAGCAAACAACTTGGCTAAAATCCTATGGTCATGAGCATAGTCACTACAAAGAATTTGAAATATTTTAATATGAGTGACAAGGTCTCCCTTACCATTTTAATTCTCAAGATGAGGCATATCGGCTTGCTGAGGAACAAGAGCATGAATAATGTCTAGGGATAAAGGACTGCCCATGTCACATGTAGGAATACTAAACTTGGATTGAGTTAAGGACACAAGTTGTTGTTGTAAAGAGGACACAGTTTGAGACAAACTAATGATTGTGGAATCATTAGATGAAATAGGAGGTATAGAAACATTAGAGACACTAGGGAAAGTGTAGGAAGCGGTGGGAATGGAAGACACAATCGGTGGAACAGTTGGAACCACAGTTGGAATAGGTAAAAGGAACACTATGATAAGAAGGTTTTAAAGTAGGTAGAGACACGAGTTGAACACTCATAGGAAGAGAGGGAACTGATGTAGTCACTAAAGGAGGAGTATAAGTAGGAATGCTAGGTAAAGGAATGGAAGAAGGTTCCACACTAGTGATAGGAGTGAATCCTAATTCTTGAGCTTCTTGAGCTAAAGGTTTGACATTTAAATGCACAAGATGAGTAATAGCACGCAAGAGACTAACACCTTGATCACTATCATGAAGGACTTTCTTAAGAGCCTCTATAGCTTGAAGAGAATATTGATTATGGTTTTCTTGAATAAGCCAATTTCCCATTTTATCAAGTTTAGTTGAAAGTTTTTGGACTTGTTCAGGAGGAACTCTTAAAGCATCATCCTCATCATGAGATGAGTGAGAAGAGTTATGCTCCATAGTAGGATTGGAATCATGAGTAATCAAATTGTCATCCAGGATCCTAAGGAGAGGAGAGGAAGACTCAGGATCAAATAAACCCATAAGTCAATGACTTCTTCTAACCATAATATTATAAGTAGGACTAGAGGTAGTAAAGCTCATATACCAATGCAATGCAAATGAACTAAATTAAGAAAACACAAGGCATGAACAAATAAATCCTTTTGTATTTTTTCTTTATGTGATTTTTTTGTTTTATTTTTAAAATTTTAATGCAAGAACATAAAAGAAGGCTAATACATGCAAGATCTAACGTCATAAAAGAAAGAGTTGTCTATCGCGGGTTCACAAAAAATGTAATGGATAAAAAAGTGTGTGCACCAAAATGTAATATGTAATGTATGTGAATATTGTGTGGTATGAATGATCTCTATGAATAGATAGGATTGAGGAAGGTAGGATCTTCTTAACCCCAAATTCCCAAAGGAAAGATCCAAATAGATTAACCACAAGAAAAAGGTCAATACATAAATGAATCAATCAATGGAGAATATGAAGAAAGAGGAAAACCTTATATTCCATTATGGAAGAGAGTATTAAAATCTTAATTGAATTGAAGACAAATACTAACCTCAAAGTATAATAGATCTGGAAAATGATGTTTTCTGGTGTCTGTACTGAGTTTTTGAAAATTATGCAACAGATATGGAATATGAAAACAGAGACAGAGAAAACCCAGAAATATTTTCCTTTTTTGAGAAAGGTCGACCTTGACCTGCGCTGCTCCGACGAAATTCTGTTTGTAGATCTTGAAAGTTTTCCCAAAAGGGTGTCCAAATCTGCTCTGTAATTCATTGTTCCGCACCTGTTCTTGCAAGAAAAATAGTTTTGTTGTTTGGATGAGGGGTTTACCTTGGTCAAACCCCAATTTTGAAATTAACCTTGAAATTGAATTGAAATTGTAGTAATAAATAGAGTAAATGGAACAATTCACCTTGCTTATATTGAAACCCTTGTGGAGGATTCAAATCCTTGAATCCACAAGTATGGATGCTCCAAATGAATGTAGAATTGAATGTATGATGTCTCAAATCAATTGTCTTTAGATCTTCAACACCAATCTTGAATGGATCTTGGAATAGGAAGAAGCTTAAATGGATATGGAGGGAGAAATCTTCAACAAGAGGGATCCATAGAGATTGAATCCTTCAATGGATACCAATGGATCTCCTTGATGAATTGGATCTTGAATGATTTAATGCTTGAGGATAGATGAATGCTTGAATGCTTTCCTTCTCCTTCTTTCTTGCTTCTTGATTGCTTGATTTCACTTGATGGAATTGCTTGATCTTGAGTTGTGATGGAGGATGAATCACTTGCTTGAGTTCTTGGATTGAAATGAGAGGAGAAAGCTTCCTTTTATACTAGTCTACGACACAAACTTCTAGAGAGAGAAATATAGGAGAATTAAATTCTCATTAAGCCTATACCCTTGGAAGTGGACCTAAATTAAATATCATTTAAGAGTTTACCGTTTCGAAGCCCGAAATAGCCGACTCGGAAGCGGGAAAATAAATCTTTTTGAAACCCGACATCCAGAAACCTTCAATTTTTGAAATTTGGACCCTGGGTTAGGGTCAAGGTCAACCCTGACCTAGGTCAAGGTCGACCTTGACCCTGAGGTCAAGAAACTCAAATTCTCAAAGCAGCTTGCCAGGATTAGGTAGGAAGAAAGTAGAAAATGGGGAAGAACAGGGGAAAAAGCCATATCCAAGTCAAATACCCATTCAAGGCATTCGACATGACCCCAAACCACTTACTTAGAGGGCTAAACCGGTCCTAAATGGAAATACTTCCATTTTCTGATGATATAGAGACATAGATTCCATTAAATTAAATGCAGCCAAGGAAGGTATCACAAATCCATGTATTAATAACGTAGCCACCATATGAAGTTATGCAACCTCCCACACTTGATCGCAACCACTAAAAATCTCCATGTGATTAGCCACAAGGAAAACACACCATCACTTAGGGTCACGGGCTAAACTGAAAATGCATAGTAATAATCAAATTCGGTTTACAACAATACCAAATTTGCAACCAATGAGATCAAAATTAATCCAAAGATGTTCAGAACACAATTCACCACTATAATCAGTGATTCAAAGTGCAAAAAAGGGGAGGAATCAGTCCTTTCAAACCCTAGTTGAAAAACCCTTTAGCTATTCCTCCAAATGATAAAAAGCAAAGCCAATAATGAATTTCTTTTCCACAAAGAAATGCCTTTTTAATAAAAGATATATTCTTCAAGACACCAAAAGTAAATAGCTTCTCTCACACACTTTTCACTTAAAAGCCTTCATCAATACACTTTTTAATTAGAAGCCTTTATTAAATAACTTAATAATTAATAACTCCAAAGTTAAAGCTTCATGAAGACACTGTCACTTAAAAGGCTTCTTCAACACCTTCAAATTATAATATAAATGATAAAGTCATTTATTAAGATAAACTTAATAAATAACTCATAATATGAAGCTCCATCAAATAGACTATTATATGCTCATGATGCCCAACCCTTGTGCCTCCACTGCACTGCTAAAAATAGCAACCACCCAAAATAGACTTACTAAAAATTGTAGGTCTCTCAGACTAGAAACTTTGTAAATGAATCCACAACTCCACTGATACCAATGCACGTGCGCTCGGCTAAATATAGAAATCATGATGATCACCCAAAATAAGAACTTACTATAAATAGTAATTCTATCAATCTAACTCAAACGAAGAGCAATCCTGACTTCACAAACCTCCCAAGTGGAAACTGACCACTGGTTCTGCCACACGACCCCCTCCAACATCCAAGTTAGCCTATGAAGTTCACCGAAATAAGCTAATCTAATGTGCCTAAAAATGGGGACACTACAGTCCTCCCTTCCTAAAATTGCTTGTCCCCAAGTAATCTCATAAAATAAAACACAAAATTCCACCTGGATCCTAGGGATAGAATGGAGTAATGTCCCTACAATCACCTGCAAACTCTTGCAAATAAATCATCATCCACTAAGCTAACCAGAGCACACTGACATCATGCCAACCATAGTGATCAACACAATCTGCAATGCTAAACCAGACACTACCTGGATCCCAATAGAGATGAAACTCACAACCATCCATAACAAGGAAGAATGGATATCCAAAACCATCTAACACACCAGAAGTCTTTGCACACCTCGCCAATCTCCTATGTGTACCCTTGTAATCTAAATATCCATCCACTATAAAACCATCCTGGATGTAATGACCCTACAAGTTACCTCCTTCTAACTTGCAGTAATCTCCCCCATCAACTGCAGACAGGGTAAACCCATCCCATAACGAATGATATAAACCTGGAGCCAACCCACACTGATGTACAACCAAGTCCTCAACCAGTGGGTCAAAATAGAAATGATGAATGCTCCTCACTATGTGATCATGGTGATATGCTCCAATCTCTGATAGAGGCTCATCAACAACAATCCAAGAATCAAGAGATGGCTCCAATCTCTAACTTTGAAAAACTGGTTGGGCAAGCTCCTGAATAAACCGCTTAGAAAATCCAACCACTAAATCCCTATGGGGAAGCATTGTAGTCAAAGTATCTATAATTTTCCTCACTAAAAGTTGAATACTGCGAGAACCCCAGTTGAGAGTACCCTCATAAGTTCTGAAAGGTCCTTCCCACAAAATCAAACTCTCAAGAAAGTACTCCATGAAAGACTCCATGTAGTAGAAATTATAGGAAACAACATCAACCTGCTCGCCTACAATCCACAATTGATCCCTCAAAAACTGTGGCACTGCCAACTGCCAATCGCTATCAGTTGTATTAGAAGAAGAAATAGATTTTCTTCCAGTAGAAGGAAATAAATCACCATGATAAATCATTCCCAAACCAGATGATACCATGTCCTGAGAATCAACGGGAGTAGTGTCAAAAACTGACACAAAACTCTCTAACGAATCCACTCCTGCTACCTCAGGAATCTCAACAAACTAATCTAAATTATCTGTCATTGTGCTAATAACTGGAGAACCCACAACCACATAAATCTCTCTGTAATCCTCCACTTAAGCACTTACCTCCTTTGTGTCTACTGCATCTGACTCAAGGATGGATGTAACTGTATCCCCAACACATCCATCACTACCAACTGTGGAAGCTAACTCAACACCAACCATCACTATATGCAACTGAACTAGATCTATGGTTGGCATAGATTGAATCCGCTCCAACTCCATAGTCACCTCTCCCAACTACAACTGCGAATCTTGAAGAAACCACTAAGTGCCCTCTAAAGCCTCAGAAGTCATTGTGAGCTCCTGAGTAAGATCACTCACCTCCTCCTTTCTGTCCATCAATGCCTCATATACTGTAATCCCCCACTCAACTAGGTGATCATTGTCAACTACCAATTGTAAATAGTTCTATCTCAAAATCCTGATAGCCTCCTGCAAGGAATGAACCTCTGTCAGGGAAAGGTAACCACCACCATGCTCAACTGCCATAGGAGCACCCAATATGTTTACTACCAATAGCTAACAAGTGGCATTGAAATGCTCGAGAGTAGAAGTAATGTCTCTCTCTCTCTCCAACTCTCTATTGGCTAGTCACATGATGACTCTGTACAATGGGCATCCTATGTACAATCTCAACTGCACTGTTCACACTATGGAAGGAAGGTGTATCCAAAAATATCCCTTCAAGATCATTGTATCTCTATGTATTGTCATCTAAGCACACATCTACCAACTGAGTACAAACATTAGACTCATCCTCATCTACCACCGAGGGAGCTGTTGCTGAATTTGACTCATCTCAATCCTTAGCTACCTTGTCCTCTATAACCGCATGACAATCCAGATCCTGAGACCCATCCTCACTCACTAACAACTTAGAGTCCTCCTCCAAGGTCTGATAAATCAAGCATGACTCGGTGCAGGTAGAGTCATCCTCATAAGTCACCAAAGAAGTAACCTCATCTCTAGAAGTGGAAGTAACAAACTCATGCCACTCATATGCTTCCCCATCCTCATCCATGAGTCACTGTAAACAAGGATCTTGGGATCCACCACCATCAGATGATAATATTGAATCAACTCTCAATGTTTGATATAAAATACCAGACTCACTGCAGCACACATCATCCTCGCACTCAACATCAGAGGTATCCACAATGCCAGTGTCTACATCGTCTAACTGAGATCCCTTCTGATAACTTTGGTTGCATACATGACTCAATGTCATCATGTGAATCATATAGACTATGGCATGAATCTCTGTCACCTGACTCATTTGTAACACTCCCATCATGAGTGTCATCACTGGATAGCTCCATGCCCACATCCTCAATACATGAAAAGATTGGTGTCTCCTGTACTGACTCAACACTATGATTGATGTCATAAACATTAGATCTGTCAAAGCTCATATACTCTTCGTAGTCCTAAAAAATAACACCATCATCTAAGGTGTCAACATCCAAAGTGGTATCTACAACATCCTCCACTCTCACACTATCCATGACATCAACAACAGGCTCACATAAAGGATTGGTGTCCTAAAAATAAGACCTTGTGTCACTAACTCTAATAGGCTTGGGATGCTGAAACCTAGTACCACTATCTACTAATAAGATAGGCACATCCACATGTCTCTGTAAGAAGTCTCCAACGTCATGTGTGCAAATAGGACTAGTGACTTTCCTACTAAGAACAAGATCATCTTCACAATGGTCAGTGGCTATTGAAAACTCATCATGAAGATTTCTAGATGTCCCACCCGTGAAAACCTCCCATTTCTCTTCCTGTAGTCTTTGTGAGGAAGACTTTTTGAAGAAGGAAACCATAAGACTAGCTGTAATGTCAACAGTGGCCAGATCTACAAGTTGGGCTTTTAGCCTTTCTTGTGTTTGCCTCAATTTCTCCATTTCATTTTCCAAGGGACTTGATTATTTTTTGAACCGTGACACACTGCTCAACTGGTTTCCACATTTACTTGATTTTCTATATTTTTCCATGACTGAAATAAAACTAGAGTGCTGGTCACTCCAAAAAAATGTGTGATCTCAATAATTTTCACCCCAACAGGATGGCAGGAAACTGCTCTAATACCACTGTAAGAACCTTGCTGGTTCTAACTCTTGACAAACACCAAATTTCTTTATTTTTCATATGTTTGACATTTTGTCAAACACTTAGCATGCAAAGTCAAGTTCTGATTTTGTATGTGTGTATGCAAGAAATTCATTTTTGAAATTGAATAATATGTATGAGAAAGTCAAATAACTCAACTTTTGATATTTATTTCTCTTTGCAAATATATACAAGATCACGAGAATAATTATTACTTCAAACGCATGCAAATATTCAATTAACAATATTTAAATTTTTAATGCAAATTGACGCCTTTGGAAAACGCAACTGCTATGGGATGAATGAAAACCTTTCCAAAAATAAATGCAACCACTTCTTAATGAAACACAACCTCTAGGAAATGAACACAACTACTAGAAAATAAAACACAACCTCTATATGATGAGACACAACATCTACTGGATAAATCACAACATCTTATGGAATGAGACATAGCTTCTATTAAATTAAACGTAGCCAAGGAAGGTATCACAACTCCATGTATTAATAACATAGCCACCATATGAAGTTACACAACCTCCCACACCTGATCACAACCACTAAAAATCTCCATGTGAGCCACAAGGAAAACACACCAACACTTAGGGCCACGGGATGAACTGAAAATGCACAGTAATAATCAAATTCGGTTTACAACAACACTGAATTTGCAACCAATGAGATCAGAATTAATCCACAGATGTTCATAACACAATTCACCATTATAATTAGTGATTCAAAGTACAAAAAGGGGGAGAAATCAATCCTCTCAAATTCTAGTTGAAAAATCCTTCAGTTATTCCTCCAAATTATAAAAAGCAAAGTCAATAATGAATTGATTTTCCACAAACAAATGTCTTTATAATAAAAGATATCTTCTTCAAGACACCAAAAGAAAATAACTTCTCTCACACACTTTCACTTAAAATCCTTCATCAATACACTTTTCAATTAGAAGCCTTTATTAAATAACATAATAATTAATAACTCCAAAGCTAAAGCTTCATGAAGACATTTTTCACTTAAAAGGCTTCTTCAACACACCTTCAAATTATAACACAAATGATAAAGTCATTTATTAAGATAAAATTAATAAACAACTTATAATATGAAGCTCCATCAAATAGACTATTATATGCTCATGATGCCCAACCCTTGTGCCTCCACTGCACTGCTAAAAATAGCAACCACCCAAAATAGACTTACTAAAAATAGTAAGTCCCTCAGACTAGAAACTCTCCAAATGAATCCATAACTCCACTGATACCAATGCACAGGTGCCCTAGTAAAAATATAAATCATGATGATCACCCCAAATAAGCACTTACTATAAATATTAAGTCTATCAATCTGACTCAAACAAAGAGCAATCCTCATGTCACAAACCTCCTGAGTGGAAACTGACCATTGGCTCTACCACACGACCTCCTCTAACATCCAGATTAGCCTATGAAGTTCACAGAAATAAGCTAATCCCATGTGCCTAAAAATGGGGACATTACATCATGAAATAATGTGGTCCAAAAGGGTGGACATGTCAAGAGACTCATGTTAAAAAAATTTGCATTTTATTGTTCTTCATTTTGATCAAGACCAAGAGGTTGATTTGGATAAGCCAAGTATAAGATCACACAATGAGGATAAGGGGTGATGAAGATTATGAGTGGATGGTTTGAGATAATGGAAAGGATTCTTAGGAATAGTGATGGCCAATTCTGGATAAGAAAGATCATGATAGGGTAGCATGGATGGAAGCAAGTGAGTAAGATGATGGAAAGAATAATCGTTGGCAGGATATATGATGCTCATGAATAAGTTCAACCTTGTCAAGATCAAAGGTGAAAAGAGGAAGTATGGATGCACATGAAATAGATGGTGTGGATGAATCTTGCCCCCAAGTATAGAGTGCAAGAGGGAGGAATTACGCATGACACATGTTTTCTAGGTTTTCATTATGGTACTTGTCCAAAGTGCCACAAGTAGTGGTTTTCACCATATGATGGATTTATTTCTCTTCACTTTTGCTAACAAGGCGCCAATTTACTAGGTTTTCACCAAGGCACTTTTTCAAAATTTTTTTTTGTGATTTTTTAATTTTTGGAAGGAGTTCAAACCTGTTTCTCTTTGGATAATAATCCTTTGAAGGGTAATCTATGATGGGGCAAGAATGTTGAAAGATATGCTCAAAGATGTTGATGAGGTGATTGTAAGGATATGATATGAATGATAAGGTAGATGATGGCTAGGGATTTATGCATAGGATGTGATAAGGGGAATGGAAGGATATGGAATGAGAGGATACAAAGCATATATAGGGATTGGATGGTGGATAGGGTATTGGAAGGATTGTGTAGGGGTAGAAGGAAATGGTGATAAGATCAACATTGACACACACCTTGAAGGGTAGTGGATGGATGGAGGAAAAATGGATGGAATAGCCTGAGGCTTTGATGTATGAGATGATGAAAGTTGTTTGAAGGGAGATGGAGTGAAAGCCTTTAGAAGCTTGTATGTCAACTCTGATTTTTCTTTTGTGTTCAAGTCTGTTAAGAGAGACTTGGGAATCCACATAGCTTTTCATTTTTATTTTCTTTTAGGTTCTTTAGATCATAATTCTTCCATGATGGATTTAGGAACCCATATTTTCTTTAATTTTATTCTTTGTTTAGTAGAGCTTTGTGGTCACTTGAATATTTCCTTTTTCTTTGTAGTCACATGTCGATTAGACATGACATGGTGATCTTCATATGTAAGTGGATTCTTATATTTTTTATTTTTATGTTGTACATCCAAATTATTTTGAAAGGACTTGGGAATTGTGGATGAATGAGGTTGATATGTTGGGTTCAGATGGATGGATTGATGGAAATTTCTCAAGGATGCATGTCTTTGTTAATCTTGAGGTATGATGGGGGAAGTGGATGACAAGCTAGGAGTGAGAGGTATAGTGGATGGGGGGATATAAGGTCCCAATATGGATGGAAGATATGAATGTGTAAACTTTGGGATATAAGGACCAAGGATGGATTTGGATAATGAAAACAGATAATGGACAGGGATATCAACACTTGTAGAGTGAGCAACATGGCCAAGGCTCTGATATGTAAGATCCATCTTTATGTCAATATGATCATGAGTATCTATGATAGGAGCAAGTTTGATATGAGAAAATGAAGCTTGGGGGGATTTATTATTATGCAAAGGAGTAGGAAAAATGGGATATTTTTGAGATGGATACAAAGGATCATTTGGAGTATATATTGAACCACATCAAAGCTTGGGATCTATGGTCTTTGAAGCATGGAAAATATTTGTAGCAAGATGAAGATTAGCTTGGAATTATTTTAGAGGTAACCCTTGAGGGTATAAATAGTCATCATGAAAAGGATTAGGTTCTTTGTTCAATGAAGGAATTTTGGCTAAATTTTCTTCTTTAAGAGGTGAATAATGTTGGAAGAAGTAGAGTCTGCATGAGAACCATTACTAGACATAGGTTCGCGATTTAGATCTTGTATTAGAGTAGTATCTTCATTAGATGATTCATTAAGATTTTAAATTTCTATTTTGTCCTCGTTAATGAGATCTTGGATCTTGCATTTCAAATCCATATAATCTGAAGGTTTATGCTTATTATGTCTATGGTATGCACAATAGGTACTCAAGAATGAAAGTCCACATGAAGTGACTTGAGACAACATGATGAGATTATTTTCAAGGAGCTCTTCCAAAGATGATTCAATAGATTGTCCCAAAGGAGTAAATGATCTATCCAATAGACATTTAGATGCACTTGTGTTCACCAAAGAGTTATAAGATTCAAGATCATGATGTTCTAATTTGTTGTTGTCATGTGATGTGAGAATTGTTGAGATATGATCGATTCCTCTTGATTTGTTTGATCATAGATCATATTCTCTTGATGTTGTGAGATAGCCTCTTGATCAAAGACTTTATGGTCATGAATATGTTTGTGATCAAAGATAGGATTGATGTGAAGTTGTGATGTAGTCATTTTATTTGAAGAAGATGAAGATATAGATGAATTGTGATCATAGATCTTAATGAGGATTTGTTGGATGATGTATCTTTTAGAAAGTAATGTTCACCAAGATAACTGAGAGGGGGGGGGGGGGGGGTGAATCAGTTATCTGAATAAAACAACTTTTATTAACCTTATTATATCTGAAACATGTAATCAACATAAACAACAACCATAAAAAGATAACCATACACAATTACATCAGATATGTTAACTAGGAACCTCTTGATCAGAGAGTAAATCCCAGTGGGTATGGTACCCACAAAAGATGTACTAATATAAAAATTTCTTGTGAGAGGATAGACTCTATTAGGAGTCTATGAAATATATTTAGTGCAAATCAGTCCCTGTTAGGAGACTTTGAATCCCCGTGAGGAGATTCTAACCCTGTCAGGAGTTAAAGAAGATAGAAGGACCCACTGTCCAAACATCTTCAAGGGAAAGATCACTAAACACACTATCCAACTGATCTTTGTATTATCCAAAAAGAATAATACCAAGTAAAACTAATCTCAACAACTTTTCTTCTCTCCCATGACTGTGCCAAACCACACCAAATGCTTCTCTAGATCCTAATACCAGATCTGCTAACTTCGCATCACATATCAATCCCTTAGATCACTAATTCACATCAATTCACATCCACATATTAAATTACACATTTAAATCAAGGAAAACAAACCTTCCTTTATACCATGCACAATATTTCATAATTGAGTCAGCCAATCAGACTTAACCAATTACAAAATATAAAACATTACACGCTACATAATATTTTCATAATTACATAAAATTGTTGGCTCACAAATTCAATAAATCTTCACACGTGCAACCTCTGACTATACTAACTCATCCAAGTCACCTCCATAATGACTTCAATCTCTGTATAACTTCGCTTGACCAGATTCTATCCCTGTTAGGAGATATAATCCGCTTATCACAAACCGCTTCTTAGGAACTCTGTCAGAATATAGTTTCCACTAGATTACTTATAACTGACGCAAATACTTGAATTTCCCTACATTCTCTTAACCATGATATCAAGACACCATAATAAATTTCTTCTTAGCTCCGCATAACCTCATCTGCAATACTCTATGTGCGTTAATCTAAACTCTTTTTGCTGGTCTACTAATCTTCTATATAATCGGTATGTTGACATCAATGACAAACAGAATCATGAATGCAACATGTGACTACTCCAGAAATGCTAGAATACTCCCTCATTCAACATATTCAACATTCATATTCAGTATAATCAATATGTTGACATCAATGACAAAAACACTCATGAATGCAACATGCGAATGCTCCAAAAATGCTAGAATGTAACATATTCAACATTCATGCTAACAATCTCCCCCAACATAGATGAAAAACATCCAAGTTCCATGAATACCAAAATGTAAATCTATTGCTCTTGTCTTGACTTTTCAAATCCTCTTCATTAATCATTGGAAATGTTTTTCATGTATTCTTCTCCCCCATTGACATCAATGACAAAGACATCATTATGTCAGAACAATCTTACTACTCAAAATTTTTAACCAACTCAAGTGTCCAGAGACACTATTGAAAATACCTTTTACCAAGAGTCCTTCATGACTCAGCTCAAAACCCAAATACTCCCCCATATAGGAAGCATCAACATACAGTCCAGAAAGATAGTGCTCTATACCACTGGACTGATGCAACTTTCTACATCACTACTCAAAAGTAGGCTAGGGCATAATCCCAAGCATACCTCTCAAATACTCAAATGTATCTTTAGGTAAAGACTTTGTAAAAATATCTACTATCTGCTCCTTTATGTTGATATACTCAAGTCTAACTTCTTTCCTTGCAATTTTCTCTCTTACAACATGATACTTTATCTCTATATGTTTTGTTTTAGAATGTAACACATGATTCTTAGACATACTTACTGTACTTGTATTATCACAATGTATGATAACAGGCTCATTAAACTTGATTCCAATATCCTTCAACATTTGTTTCATCCATATTATCTGATTACAATTATTTACCGCTGCTATATATTCCATTTCTGCTATACTCTGTGAGATACAATTCTATTTTTTGCTTAGCCTAGAAACCAATCTTCCTCCAAGAAAAAATGCTCAACCACTTGTACTCTTTTTATCATCCACACTACCTCCCCAATCCTTACTGTATATGCACATAGGGTAAAGTCATTTGATTTATTATACCACAACCCATAATCAGTTGTACCTTTCAAATATCTGAACATTCTCTTTACTGTTGCATAATGTGATTCCTTAGGATTAGTTTGAAATCTTGCAATAATTCCAACTGCATGTTCTATATCTGGTCTTGTGTGAGTTAGATATTGCAAACCTCCAATCATAGATCTTTACTTTCTTCATTCAACTGCAAGAGTCTCATCTTTTCTAGATAACTTATGACAAGTTACCATAGGTGTACCAATAGGCTTACAATTTTCCATACCAAATCTTTGTAATAAGTCTTTCAGATACTTAGTTTGAGATAGGAAAATACCATCATTATTCTGCACAATTTGCAAACCCAATAAAAATTTCATTTCTCCAATCATGGTCATCTCAAATTCTCTCTTTGTTTCATCAACAAATTTATCACTTGCCTCATCTTCTCCTCCAAAGATTATATCATCAACAAAAATAAATACAATCAATAGACCATTCTCTATTTCTTTTAGATACAAATTTCTATCTGCAGTGCCTTTAGAAAATCCTAATTTTGCCAAATATTTATCCAACCTCGCATACCAGGTTCTAGGTGCTTGGTTTAGTCCATATAGTGCTTTATTCTACTTACAAACCATGTCTCCTTGAGTTAAAGGAAAATTGTATGCCTTCTCAATGTAGAATTCTTCTAATTCACCATTTAGAAATGTTGACTTCACATCCATCTAATACACTTTTAATTTCTTATAATCTACATAGGCCAAAAATGTTCTTACTGCTTCAATTCTTGTAACATGTGCAAATGTTTCTTCATAATCAATACCTTCTTGTTGTGAGTATCCTTTACATACCAGTCTTGCTTTGTTTCTTACAACTTCACCTTGTTCATTCATCTTGTTTCTAAAAACCCATTTAGTTCCAATAACATTTTTGTCCTTAGGTCTCATAACCAATTCCCAAGTGTATTCTTCTCAATCTAATCCAATTCTTCCTTCATTTCTTGAATCCAATTGTTATCTTTACAAGATTCATCAATAGTCTTAGGTTCAATTTGAGAAATCAAACATAATTCTTGATGTACCTTATTTCTTGTCATAACTCCTCTGTCTTTGCTCCCAATAATATGATCAACAGGATGATCCCTTGTCAGATTCTTATTAGGTGTTATTGTTTCAACTCTTGCTTCAACTCTAGGTTCATATCTTGGTTCTTCTCTTTGTTCTTCATCATGAATCTCATTCTGCAAATCATTGTTAGTTTCATAAAACAACTCAACATTTTCTTGATTAGTTTTAGGATAGGCTTCTTCATCCGAATCATAATCAAGTACTATTTCCTGAATTCTGAACTTTTCATCCACTTTAACATTTGCGCTCTCAAAAATAGTCTTAGTTCTCTTATTAAAACATCTATAAGCTTTTCTTTTCAATGAATAACCAAGGAACATACCTTCATCACTTCTCGGATCAAACTTACCAATACCATCATCTCTTTTAATGTAACACTTACTTCCAAAGATTTTGAAATATTTTATTGATGGTGCATGTCCAAACCATAATTCATAAGGATTCTTGTTTGTATCTTCTCTAATCTGCACTCTATTTATTGTATATACTATTGTGTTTATTGCTTCTCTCCAAAATATTTTTGCTACATCATTCTCAAACAACATAGCTCTTGATGCCTTAGTTACTGATCTACTTCTTCTTTCAGCAATATCATTTTGCTCAGGTGTTTTAGGGGCTGAAAGTTGTCTCTTAATGCCATTCACTTCACAAAAAGTATTATTTTTCTTTTCAAGTAAATTCTCCACCTCTATCATATCTTAAACATTTAATCTTCATTCCCGATTCATTATCAACTCTATTCTTAAGCAATCTAAACTTTTCAAATCCTTCTAAATTTTCTTTAAGAAATGCTACCCACATCTTCCTAGTAAAATCATCAACAAGAACCATAAAATACTTTTCACCATAGAATCCTCTTGTTCTTGTAGGACCACTCAGATATGTATGAACAATCTCCACTTTTTCTATTGTGGTGAACTTCCTTCTAGGAAAAGAACTTCTCTTCTATTTTTCCATAACACATTCCTTGCACACCATGTTAGTAGGTTTCACAATTTTAGGCAAATCTCTTACTATGAATGTAGTATTTTCTTTCACAATGTTATCAAAGTTTATGTGACAAAACCTTTTGTGCTATAACCAACTGTCATCAACTTTAGTAATCAAATATGTCATCTCAGTAGTATTCAACTAAAATGCATTGCCTTTGGTTCTTACTCATGTTCCAATCATCTTACCATTTTTATCCTTGATCATACAAGTCTTTTCAGTAAACCAAACCTGATATTCCTTGTCAAATAATTGTCCAACACTTTAAAGATTATATTTTAATCCAGCCACAAAGTAAACATCATTAGTGTTAGTCTTTCCATCAAGAGTAATAGATCCTATTCCTTTTATTTGGCAAGGTGCATTGTTTCCAACTCTAACAATTCCTCCATCATAATTGTTAGACTTTATAAAATTATTCATATCACTAGTCATATGATGTGAACAACTACTATCTATGATCCAATTAGTTTTCTTTTCAACTCGTGACACTAAAGCTTTTTCTTCTTTGACTTCAGTTTCAAAATTTTCTTCTTTTATTGCAATAAATCCTATATCATCACTTTCATTATCACTCTCACTTAAGAATTTCTCAATACTATCTTCAAATTCTTTGTCATTAGCATAATAACATTCTTTAGGTCTTCTAGGCTTAAATTTATTATATTTCTTCACTCTCTTAGGACATTTAGAAGCAAAATGACCATATTCTTGACATGCCCAACATTTAAAGATATTCTTACCTTTTGGTTCTCTTTTCAAAAGAAAGGCAATTCCTTCTTCAATCTTTCTATCTTCTTTAGTCTTAGATTTGCTACTGCTGGCATAATCATCACTGACACT
Organism: Chamaecyparis obtusa; assembly: GCA_027943335.1. NCBI lineage: Eukaryota > Viridiplantae > Streptophyta > Pinopsida > Cupressales > Cupressaceae > Chamaecyparis > Chamaecyparis obtusa. The sequence continues at coordinate 766,099 of BSBK01007786.1, forward strand.
TCCACTCCTTGACAAAGTAGGCCAAACACTAAGTACGCTGAAGGCAATTTCAATCCTGTGTAAATCTCCAAATTGTGTCAGACTTATCTATGTTGCTTCCAATCTTCCAAGAAGAGTCTCTCTAGTAAACTTCTCAGTACAAGGTATGACTTGTTCAATCATCTGTGATATCTTCTTAAATGCTAGGGTCAAGGTTTTCAAGATCTTCCATATGATTTCATCTTCATCCTTATTTCCTTCACAAGCTTTGATACCTGCAACAATCTATGATATTCTAGCAATATAGCTTCTAACAAATTCATCTTCCATCATTTTAGCCTCTCGAAATAAACATATCCAACTTTGTAATTTGATTCTCTTAGCATGTTTATCACCTTCAAAAGTAGATTCTAAAGCTAACCAAATTTTATGAGATGTCTTTAGAATTTTTACTTGATCGTATTCGTTCTCAGGAAGAGTTGAAAAAAGTGCTTCTCTAGCAAGTATGTTACACATGAATAGATCTCTTTCTTTTTCACTGCAATCGTCAATCTTTTCTTCTTCAATGATAAATTTATCATTCTTTGTGATCAACCAATATCCTAGCCCTAAACATAGTAGAGATGTCTTCATCTTGTCTTTCCAGGTCTCATAGTTAACTCCATCAAACTTAGGACTTTCTTTTCTAAAATGACTCTCCATGGATCTCCTTAAGCTGTTAAAATTTTCCTTCAAGGACCTAATGCTCTGATACCAATTGTTAGAAAGTAAAGTCCACCAACATAACTGAGAGGGGGGGGGGGGTGAATTAGTTATCTCAATAAAATAACTTTTATTAACCTTATTATATCTGAAATATGTAATCAACATAAACAACAACCATAAAAAGATAACCATACACAATTACACCAGATATGTTAAGTAGGGAACCTCTTGATCAGAGAATAAACCCCGACGGGGATGGTACCCACAAAAAGATGTACAAATATGAAAATTCCTTGTGAGAGGATGGACTCTATTAGGAGTCTATGAAATACATTAAGTACAAATCAGTCCCTGTTAGGAGACTTTGAATCCCTGTGAGGAGATTCTAACCCTATTAGGAGTTAAAGAAGATAGAAGGACCTACTGTCCAAAAAACTTCAAGGGAAAGATCACTGAACACATTGTCCAACTAATCTCTGTATTATCCAAACAAAATAATACCAAGTAAAATTGATCTCAACAACTTTTCTTCTTTCCTCTGACTGTGCCAAACCGCACCAAATGCTTCTCCATATCTCAATACCAGATCTTCTCACTTCACATCACATATCAATCCCTTAGATCACTAATTCGCATCAATTCACATCCACATATTACATTACACATTTCAATCAAAGAAAAAAATCCTTCCTTTATACCATGCACAATATTTCATAATTGAGTCAGCCAATTAGGCTTAACCAATTACAAAATATAAAACATTACACGTTACATAATATTTTCATGATTATATAAAACTGTCGGCTCACAAACTCAATATATCTTCACACATGCAACCTCTGACTATGATGCCTATTCCAAGTCACCTCCACAATGACTTCAACCTCTATATAACTTTGCTTGACCAGATTCTATCCCTATTAGGAGATATAATCTGATTATCACAAACTGCTTCTCAGGAATTCTGTCAGAATACAGTTTCCACTAGATTACTTATAACTGACACACATACTTGAATTTTTGTATGTTCTCTTAACCATGATATCAAGAAACTATAATAAATATGTCCTCACCTTCGCATAACCTCATCTATAATACTCTATGTGCGCTCATCCAAACTCTGTTTGCTGCTTTGCTAATCTTCAGTATAATTAGTATGTTGACATCAATGACAAACACATTCATGAATGCAACAAGCGACTGCTCCAGAAATGACAGAATACTCCCTCATATGACATATTCAACATTCATGCTAACAATATCCTTTTCTTCCTTTAAGTCTTGAATTTCATATTTCAAAGATTGAATTTGTTTTGATAGGGCTGCGATAAGAATCTCTTCTTCCTTGTTGTTAAGACTGTAAGGTTTATCCCATTTGTTTTTAGCCATTGTAAGATTGTCTTGATGCGCTTGTTTAGAAGATTAGAGAGAATGTATGATGTGATAATTTTTCTTGTGAATAGGGTCATATTATTGATGAGAACTCCTAATTTAGACAAACATGGAAAATCAATGTGACCGAGAGCTAAAGGTGACTAGGTTGTTAGGTCAATGTCCAGATATCGAAGTGATAAATTGTATCAAAAGATTGATGAAAGATGAAATTTTTAAAATTGAATGATGATGAACTTGGTACAAGGTGTCAGATTTAAGGCTTGATTTCCTAGATAAGGGACACTTGTGACCAAGTTTATTAGGTTTGATTTGATGAAAAGAGGTTTCAGACTAGTCAGACATTCAAAAAATCATGATAAAAGACAAGAGGACCATAGTGATAAAGAACAAGGTACATCATCATATTAGCAAAGTCTAGAAGCTAAATAGGGAACTAGTTTGTAGATAAAAAATGAGGTTTTTAGATGGCATTTTTTGAGCTTTGTTCGTTGTAATGCAAATGATTGATGAAAGTATAGTACATAAATGATGAAAGACATAAATAGTATGATAGAAATCTAGAAGGAATACGATGAAATGCTGAAAAGGTGTTTTGTCATATGATAAAATGATTCAAACTACCTAGTTTCTCAATTTTTGTCAAAAATTTGGATTGTTTTCAGTTGTTTATTGGAAATTGTTGGTACATTTGATGTTTGTTTTGGTAGATTTTGCAATTTTAAGTGAAAAAAGAACATGAAACACAAGGGTGTAGAATCACACACGCTTTATCCCTAACTGACTGGTAGAGATTGAAAATCTTTTCTCACACACTTAGGAACACCCTCAAAGACTCCTCAGAATATGACAGGCCAATAACACACACTGGATATTGACGACCATATTATCTGAGTAGTAACGCCAATGAGGGCTCTATATGGTGAGCATTCTTGGTCAATTACTGTTTACCTCACACTTAGATTTCCAACCTTTCGAGGGTGACCCATGAGGTTTCTCCACTAAAGCTCATAGTCAAGGAATTCGTTCCTAACTATTCCCTATAGTCTTGCAAGCAATATTGAGGCCTATATCCCTACAAGTACTCCGAACAACATAGTCTCGTAAGTAGGATCGAGGACACTTGTCCCTACAAATATCTAAAGCATATTCCAGTGTAGTCTTGTAAACAAGATTGAGACATGAAAATGTCCTATGGGTACCAAGGTAACACAATCCCGAAAATAGGATTGAGGCTATCAAGCCCTATGTATATTAAAGAAATTAGAATAGATATAGTTAAGTCCTCAATGACTTTAATCTCAAAGAGGCATTTATTTATACTGGGTGAAAGAGCTGACGTATGTTTGTTCCCACTTGGGTCATTCTCAGGAGATTTTTACCTCAACCATCAGGCCCTCTAAAGGTTAAAGCAATAAAAATGGATTGGATTCAAAGGTCTAAGGTTCTGATTCTTCCAATGGAAGAAGAACATACTTCTTTATCTTTTCACCTTTCCCAAACACATCAAAAAAGGTTCATTTACCAAGAACTTAAACTCAAACTTAATCCAATTTTTGAGTTTTTGATATTCCTAAAGGGAAAAGAGCATAATCCTCTGATAAGATCAAGAATCAAATTTAAATTCCAATTAAGTGCCTAGACATCTTATGAAAACACAATTTTGAGTTGGTATCCAAGGCAACCTTCATTACAAGCATTAGTAGTTTTCATTGTTTTAATTCATAGCCTTTGACATACATAATCTCTATCTGTTGATGTTTTGTAGCTTCAGTCGGATAAACACTATGAGTCAATGCTAGTGAAGATATGTATATATATTTAATATATATGAGATATGTATATACTTAAATATATATAAATATAAATATTATTATTATGTAAATATTAGAGAAATTAATATAATATTCAAGAGATATTATATATATATATATATATAATCATAATCATAATTGTCATTATATTAATTGCATATTAATGAATAGGCATGTCTCGTGAAGAGACATGTCTCTTCTTGGCTCATTCTCAATATAAATGTAAGAGATTTTTTCATTTGGAAAACACAAACAATTAGATAGTGCTATTACATTTGCAATGATCCTAAAACCTTAACATGGTATCAGAGCCAAGTTGCAAATGTAAGAGAGTAGTTTATTGATGGTGAATATGTGACTGTCTCAGAAAATACAGTCTCAGTATGAGGATCATATCTCCCAAATGCACTGTTGGATTTTGCTAAATTTTAGATATGTTTGTGAAAACCAAATTTAGAATAATCTCACCGAAACGATCAGAATGAAAATGTCTGGTTCAAAAGTTATGATCGAATGTGTACATGTCTATGAAGATTTCTGAACAAAGAAAGTTCTTTGATTAAAAGCTACAAACACTTTTTATAGTGCAAATAAGAAAAGGATCATTACATTAATCAAGAGATAAGTATTCCATGTTGATTAATGTTCATAATTTTTTTATGTAGTTATTAATTCATATTATAACATTGGGATAGAAAATCTTGTATGCTTTTATCATTAATATTTCTTTGGGATAATGTAGTTTTATGAACTATTTGTAATCTCTATTTGAAATACTTTCTGGATGAATCAAGATACATATGTGATTGCATTCAAGAGAGAAAGAGCTTGATGCTTGAAGTCATGGGGTTGATTTTATGGTTGAAACATTTCTTCAAAGAAAGAATATATCATTTAGAGGGACAAACCTATAGAAGGAAACCTTGGACGAGAAGGTCAGAAGGTTGATATCACATTCAGAAGAAGTCTAACGAACCATCAGAGGAAACCTTGGACGAGAAGGTTAAATGTTGATGTTAGTACTCAAAGATTTGGAGGGAGTCAATATAACATCTATAGGATCTACCTTATTTGATTTCCAAGGATCTTGGTCATATTGATTGAGAGGGAGTAAACAATATCAAGATGGTTTCCCTAGTGACCAAGAAACTAAAAAAGGAAAAAGAATTGTAATTCAAATGATTTAGCTCCATTTATGTGAGATAGAAGGATTTTATGCAGATATATAGGTCATGATATTCCTAGATAGATGGTTGGACATTCAAGAAAAGAGCTTAATGAAAACTAAAGAACAAAGACATGACTTGCTCGTAGAAGGTTGATATTAGATTTAGGGGGAGTATGATAGTTCATCTAAAAACAACCTTGGATGACAAGGTAAAGATGTTGTTACAAGACCTTAAAGGAAGCATCCATAGGAATATGATCATGAGATTGAGCCTCATGTGTGGTGGTTGAAATGCCTTTATGCTAGCTCCTACATAACTTGGGGTTCACCTAGAGTGATGCAAACTATGTAAGAGATATAGTGCATATTTATGCTATTCAAGGTACATTATCACTACATAACATATGGCTGATATTCTCATCAAGTTTCTTTCTAGAGGGAAGGTTGTGTACCTTCGAGATAAAATTGGTATGTTAGAGAATGAAGCCTTAGATGAAAAGAAGTCTCAATATTTGTGATCTATTATTCCTATGGATGCTTCCTTTAAGGTCTTGTAACAACGTCTTTACCTCGTCATCCAAGGTTGTTTTTAGATGAACTATCATAGAATGTGATATCAACCTTCTGATATCTACCATGATGTCATGCAAACAATAGTTATATGGATGCACAACTTCCCGAATGCAACACTTCTTCCCAGAAATGACTTTGTCCTACAAAATAGAATGTTAAAACATGCAAATAACTCAAAATTGATAGAAAAAATCCAAGGTTAGGCCTCACGACGGGCGCCAAAAATGTGTGTGTTAATTGTGGTAAAGCTAACTACAAAACTTCAATAATCCATTACACTAAGTAGTGGATCAAACTACCTAGAATCAATCTATTGCTTCTTAGATGAAGCGACTATGATTCTATGAAAGATTCTCTTAGATGGATGTGCGAGAATTAGTGACTGGACAACTTCATAACGAAAGATTCATGGTGTATCAGGATGCAAGTTTGCATTCAACAATTCGAATCTAGTTATGAGAGACTCAAAAACTATAAATCTAATGTCTATTCTAGCATGATATTATTCTATGAATCGAAAGCTACAAGCTAACATACAAATCTAGATTTTAAGAGATTGAAATAACAATACTAAGCAAATAATGCTAAGAGAAAATTAGCACAATGCCTTCACTTAAAAAAATTAGGATACTTTGAATGATCCAACAAGTTTGTTTATATAGAAATCCAGAAATAAATGTGTAGTTGAGATTTATCCTGTTGAGTGGTCGAGATTCTCTTCCATTTTTAGAAACTTCTCATGATTGGATGAGACTGAAAGAAAGATGGCGACTTCCATTCGTTCACTCTCTTTTTGAATTAGAAACTTTTGTCCATGATTTGAAGAGGTTGGTTTATTTAATTAAAAGAACTTGGAAGATCTTTTAATTAATGATTTGATTTTAAATACCCCTTTAAGTTCAATCAATTGATTAATTGATTATTTGATGATTGATTTAATTATGCAAGACAATCAATTTAATTACTTGCATAATTATGTCTAGCATATTTGTTTAAATTAATTAACTAAAACTAGGGGCACTTACTTAGCTAGACTATTTTTAGGTGATTATAGGTCTTTCAAAACTATGATAGGAATTTAACAAGGTTCTTACCACATCCAGAAATTTTGGATCGATTATTTGCAAAGAAAAAAAAGAAAACACTAATAAAAATAATCTTATCAGTACAAAGGAAATAATGGAAAAGAAGGCAAGTTTTGAAGAGAATGTTGACATTATTAGTGCTCAATAAGTTGTTATTAGTTATAATAACATTCTAATTTCTACGACAACAATCCCTCACTTGAACGTAATGATGGTGTTGATGTCATGGCAAGTGCGGAGGATGTTGTGGGTGTCCCCTTGATTATTAACATGCAAGATGGGAGTGTCAAACATGAAGATTTATTGGGAAATATGACATATAACAATTCTGATTTTCATAATAACAATGACATATGTTTGCAACAACATGGGACAATAGAGATTTTACATGTGGATGATGTTTTGTTGGAGTTGTCAAATGTTGGGACTCAAGGTTTGGGTACTAATGATGCAATTTATGATGAAGATTCATGCCACAATGAATCTACTTTTCATATTAGACCATAGAAAACAAATCAAAAAATTCACTTGTTGGCATTGAATCCTAGGATCGTGCCTTGGATGGACATACAGTGACTTTGGTAGCAGAATTGCATGAAGATATTGACATAACAACTTCTACCTTGCCATATGAGCCATCCTTTGAAGTACATAGCATCAATACCATTGATGATATTGTGAGTAAAGTAGATAGCACTTATGATGCTTCTTATCATGAGGAGAGTGATGTCAATTCAACCTCATATTGCAATGCATATGTTGAATCACGAAGCTTGTATGAGAATCATAAGTTACAGAGTTCTCATCATTTGATTGGGCAACTAAAGGTGAATGATAACATGATTGCCACAACTATTGAGAATTTTGATGTTTCTTGTAAGATGTTGGCTACCTATGGTTGGAGCACTCTTTTGACACATGAGCACTATGAGAGTGGTCTTTCCCTTGCAAAGTTTCATGCACTTTGTGAATTAATTGGAATAATAAAACAAAATTACCTACAATTACTTGTAGACAAAGATTATCTTCTTCAGTGGGATGCTATCTATTATGATGCATTGAGGGGAAAGGAAAATGAGGTAAATTATCTCACTCATGATCTTGGGGTAACTATGGACTCATTGGAGAGCACCCAGTTGGCCCTCCAAGAGTCACCATCATGGTTAGAGAAATTTGTCTTGGAGTTGAGCTAAGCACAGTCTTCACCATCTATAGTTATAGTACAATTTCCTATTGAGCCATTTGGTAATGATTTGATACCTACATATTATAGTGAGGATGTGGCTACATCTATTATTGATGTAGGTGTAGTAGTTTTTGATGGGATGAGTAATTTTGTTGAGAGCAGCAGAGAGCCACTTGTTGCATCAAGTTCTCCCGAGGTCAGTACTATGTCAGATGATGCAAGTCAGATTGTTGATAGCTCTTGTATGGCAGTGGTGGATTCTCCAGGGAGTTGCGTGTTAGTACAAAATGCTACTCCATCATCTTCATAGGGGACTTTCTTGGTGTCATGTGGTTTAAAGTATGGCTCTCATGTTAATTTGTTTCCCTCTCCTGGAAGAAAATCTTTTATCTCATTTCATGTAGCTGGGGGTGACAGAGAACTTGTTATGTCACAAAGTTAGAGTAATTGGCTACAGGTTTTAGAGGATAAGGTTGATTATGCCTTTTTTTTTACCACGGTGATACATTTGTTGAGTACCTGCTTGAGAATCTGGAGTTTCAAGAGGGTCTGTTTGGGGTCACTAGGGATAGTCTCATTCATGGTTAATGTATTATCAGATGTTTTGTGGCAGTTATTGTAGGTACTCTGATTATAATGTTTCTTCATAGAGACTTTGTGGTTGGGGTTGTAGAACAGGATATCAGAGGCCCTACCTTATTAGTGATTCCAGGCCAGAGATTGGATCCATCTCTTGATTCCAGTCAGTGATGAGTTATTGAGAGAGGTTTGGGCATTCTACCATAACTACACAATGAGTGCTCATCATTTTTATTTTGATCCACATGTGGAGGAATTGATGATGTGTTAGTTTAGATTGGCTCCAGGAGTATACCATCATTTGTGGGATGCGTATTCACCATCTTTAGTAGATGGAATCAGTAGCTACAAGTTGGTGGGGGCTTCTTGCAAAATCATCACATCCATGACAAATTAGCAGAGGATGGAGATAGTGGTTGTGATATGCTAATATTATTGAGAACAATAGAGAGGGGGGGTGAATCAGTTGTTCTCAGGTCCAAATGTACCACTTAAAATTTTAAACACTTCAACAATCTTAGATCTAATCACCAACACAACTCGGTCTTTAAAGTATATATATTAGAAACATATAACATGCAGTCCACTATCCAAAAGTAATTAACTTGCAGAATATAGAAACATTCACATCAAAAAATTCACATAAGTATAACACCAGGATGTATAATGGAAACCCAATTTGGGAAAAACCACTTTGTAACATGTTACTGATATTTTCACTCTTCTAAAGTGAGCTCTGTGAAAAGCCAACCTTGTTAAAGGTTTACAAACACACTGCTAGGTGTGACCCTGTTAAAGGATTTAAACACTGTAAAAAATGACCTGGTTAAAGGATTTAAGTACATTCCATTAGAATGCCACCTTGATTAAAGGATTTAAACAATGACTATTAGGTCAACCTTGATTAAAGGATTTAGACTGATACAATGATTAGAAAGTACCAGTAATTTCTAATCTGAAAACATTCAACTCACTTTGTAAATAATAGATTCAATTCACACATATATGTTGATTTACTGACTGAGTTCCGTTTCCATCTCCATCACTGATCTGCTCAAAATTTGCTTCAAGCAATCACAACTCTGATCAACTCCTTCACCTTCAACCTTCTACTTAGACTTATCATCCAATAACATCAACAACTTTAGCATACTTTGTAACCTCACACTTAGGTTTTCCTTTATACCTCTTCACCTAGGTAGATCCATCTTTTGTTGCTTAATCTCCTTCGTAGATCTTAGGTTTAGGTCAGATTCATCATATCCTTCCAACATTTAAGTTCTTCATCCTTCCTTCTAGATACATCTTCAAACTTCTCATTGAATCTATAATAAAATGATTTACCATGCATTAAATTCTCCATACTATCAATTAATAAAGTCAACACGATTTACATAACCCAAGAATTCAACTATGTCAGTTGGGAATTTGAATTCTTTCTCCAAATATAAATTACTGACACTCGGTCAATATTGTGTTCATCTCCTTCGTCATCACCACGCAACTCGGTCATCTCTACAAACTGTCTTCCTCAGCTAACACTGTCTTGCTCGGTAATTTCCTGTTGCTCAGCATAAATTGATGTTCGGTCAACACTTAATTTACTTGGCATATACTAGCGCTCGGTCGACACTAACATCACTCGGCTTAAACTAGATTTCTTCACTTTTTCTCGGTTAAGCCTACTTCTTCAGTCTTTCTTCTTACTTAGATAAACAATATATTATCTTATCAATGTGTCAAATAATCAAGTACACATTAAAGTATCAAATAACTCAACCTTTCCCTAGGTTCTCTTGTTATCTCCCTTGCCCTAGTCCTTTTCATCAATCAATAGATATAGTACTTTCTTAGATAGTAACTGTCTTACCAGTTAAGGTTTGACATCAATGACAATACAACAATTGTTTCAATTACAGTTTCCAACAATCTCCCTCTTTGGCATTGATGGCAACACCACATGAATAACACATGATTTACCAACCAATTCAAAAAATGTCAGTGCATCAGAAAGATTTATAATATCCTTAGCTTTATTCTGATTCACAACAGCTTAGCCTTGCTTAACCATTCCACAGTTACTCCCTCTGAATATTTTATGTATCTCTCTCCCTCAGATTCTCTGAATCTCTGAATCTTGGAACATATACCTCAGTGTTCTTTATATCTATGTTTTCATCTTAATCTCTCCCTCTTTGACAATAATGCCAAAGTAGTATCTAGCACTTACATATTTCATATGTAAATATCATCTTGTCAATTTAGTATCAGTATTTATTCCTTTGTCATCTTGCTTATGATTGATTATCAGCTTTTCTATACTTTTCACAACTCTAGGCAGCTCCATACCGGATTTGAACAGTTCACTACAGCTGCTACATACTCAACTTCTTATGTAGATTGGGAAATGCAGTTTTGTTTCTTGCTTGTCTAGGAGACTAATCTCTTTCCTATAAAGAATGCTCCACCACTTGTACTTTTCCTGTCATCAACATTTCCTACCCAATATGCATCAGTGTAGACTCTTAGTTCAAATTTCTCATTCTTCTTGTAGTACAATCCATAATCTTCTATCCCTTTCAGATATCTTCGTATTCTCTTCATAGCCATCATATGATTTTTGTTAGGATTGGAAAATAATCTTGCCACAATACCAATTGCTAGGGCTATATCTGGTCCATTGTGGATAACATATTTTAGCTTTCCAATCATGGATCTATACAGGGTTTGATTCAGTTCAGCAATATCATTAGTTTTAGATAGTTTCTATCTAGTATCCATAGGAGTACTTACTAGTCTAGAATCCTCCATACCAAAAGTTTCTAGTATCTCTTTGACATATTTAGATTGTGTGATAAAGATACCTTTCTCCATCTGATAGACTTGCAAACCAACAAAGAATTTTTCCTCACCAAACATAGACATCTCAAACTCAGTTTGCATCTCATTTGAAAATTTTTGACATAGGGTAATTTTGTCCTCCAAATATGATATCATCCACAAAAATTTCAGCTAACAAAATCCCTTTACCTTCTTCAACTTTCATGTACAAATTTTTGTTGTCATTTTTCCTTGTAAATCCAATCTTTATCAAATAATTATGCATCCTCTCATACCATGCTCTAGAGGCTTGCTTCAATCCATACAATGCCTTGTTCAGTTTGCAAACCATATTTTTCTTGTTTGGATCAACAAATCCTTCAGGTTGTTCAATGTATACTTCTTCTTCTAATATACCATTTAGAAATGCAGATTTGACATCCATCTAATATACTTTGAAGCCTCTGTATGCAACATATGCAAGTAGAGTTCTCACTCCTAATCTTGCTATAGGGGAAAATGTTTCCCCATAGTCTATTCCTTCTTCTACATAACCCTTTCATACCAATCTTGCCTTGTTCCTTGTGACTTGTCCATGTTCATTAAGCTTATTTTTTAATACCTATTTTTTTCCAATAACATTCTTGTTTTCTGGTCTCGGCACTAGAGTCTAGGTATCATTATTTTCTATTTTATCTATTTCTTCATTCATAGCTTGAATCCAATCTTCATTTTATAAAGCATCTTTTACTGTCTTAGGCTCAAACTCACATAATAAACATGTAGAGTCTTTCAAGTTACTTCTGGTCAAGACTCCAGATTCCTTATCTCTAATGATTTTCTTAGGCTTATGATGTCTTCTCACATACTGTGCCAATGTAGGTTCAGATTTCTTTTCTTTTTGATCTTCAGGTTCATCATGAAAATTTTTAGTTTTTGCTTTTGATTTCTCGGCAACATCCTACTGATGCTCCAAAGAATCCTCTTGATGCCTAATATTGCTTACCTATGACTCTACATCTAGTGTAAGTGGGTTACTTGCCTCTCCTTCTTCCATATAGACAAAAGATCTACAATCTTCAGATTCTTGTTTATCTTCTTGTTCGTTCTTTTCTGCATATTCATCAACTCTCACATTTGCACTTTCCACAACTTTTTTAGTGTTAGAACTCGAACACTTATAAGATTTTCTCTTAGTGGAATAACCTAGGAATATGTCTTCATCACTTTTTGTATCAAACTTTACATTCCTATTATCTTTAAGTATATAGCATTTACTCCCAAAGATTCTAAAGTATTTCACATTAGGTGCATAGCCATGCCATAATTTGTAAGGTGTAGCATTTGTACCTTTCTTTATTTGTACTTAGTTTAAGGTATAAACAACTGTACTCACAGCTTCTCTCCAATATTTTTGTGTAACATTCTTCTCAATTATTAGTGTCCTTGCACAATCCATAATTACCCTGTTTCTCCTCTTAGCTATACCATTATGTGGAGGTGTTCTAGGTGTAGACATCTATCTCTTAATTCATCTATCATTGCAGAATAGATTGAACTCATTTGATATAAACTCTCCACCTCAGTCAGATCTCAGAAATTTCAGGCTTTTACCTATTTCTTTTTTAACTTTTGCCAAGTACCACTTAAACAACTGAAATGCACCAAATTTTTCTTTCAAAAACATTACAGTCATCATCCTAGTTTAATCATCAATAAACATAATAAAGTATTTAGCACCACAATAACTTTGTACACCCATAGGTCCACAAAGGTCAGTATGAACCAAATCCAAAATATTTTTAGAAGTAAATGTCTTGCTCTTGAAACTAGACTTTTTCATTTTACCCAACTAACACTGTTTACACATCACATTATCAAGTTTCTTCAATCTTGGCAAACCTCTAACTTTCTTCTTTTTAATAATATTTACCAAATTGTCAAAGTTTACATTGGATAGCCTCTTATGCCATAACCATACATCATCAAATTTTGCAAATAAGCATGTCTCTTTAGATAGATCTAGATAGAACAAATTATCTCTAGTCTGTTCTCCACTTCCAATTAGTTCACTAGTAGCATCAAATATTTTAGCCTTTCTGTGATGAAACTCCACTCGGTAACCAATGCTAGTAAGCTGTGCAACACTCAACAAATTATAGTTAAGACCTTCAACCCAATAGGCATTTTCACATGTGATCTTATCAGTTAGCTTAATTCATCCTTTACCCCTCACATGGCATGGTGCATCATTACCAAAATTAACACTTCTACCTTTGTAATGATCTAGGTTTTAAAATTTACTTTTATCACCAGTCATGTGATGTGAGTAGCCACTATTAATAATCCATTTATCACCTTTACTCACATAAGAAATAAGTGCAGTTTTCTCATCTTCATCAAAATCATCTTTCATAGCAACATAAACTACTTCAATATCAAAATCATCACTGTCACTATCAGTTTCCTCTTCAACAATATAACAAGATTTCTTACCTTTATCCTTGTAGTCTCTGTACCTTCAGTGATCTTTGTTATCTCTCTTATCCTTGTACTTTCTTTCTCTTTCCCCATCCTTGTCATTCCTGTTAGGACATCTTGTTGCAATATGGCCAACTTTGTTACATGAAAAATAGATTATAGGAAGTTTACCTTTATATTTGCCTTTTCCTCTTTTTAATCTTCTAGCCATGAGTGCCTCAAGATCATCTAGTTCCTCATCAGAAGTGTCACTGTCACTTTCACTTTCACTTTTCACACATTTTTCTTTTTCTCTCTTAGATTTATGCAAAACCATTTGTGACTTGCATGTAGATTCAACATTAGGAATAGTGAAGTTATCATAGTTAGATAGCTCAAAAGCAGTAAGCTTACCAACAAGACTTTCCAGAGTTAGAATATTACCAGGGTTAAATCTTGATTCTTGAATTTCTAAAATTCTGATAGCATAGATAGGAAGCAAAGTTCTCAATACCTTACCAATGACAATCTCATCATCAATGATTCCATTAGCTCCTCTAATAGCATTCACTATCTCCTTTATTCTACCACAATACTGAGCAATATTTTCACCTTCTTGCATTTTAATTTCATCAAACTTACCTCTCAAGCTTTCAGCTTTTGCTCTCAGTACATTTGTATCACCACCATAGATGGTTGTAAGAGTATCTCACATTTTATTTTTATTAGTACAATCTTTGATATCTTCAAATTCGGGATAGCTTAAGGAAGATGCAATCTCCAACATTGCTTGATTGTGTTCCTATTTTTCTTTCATCTCCTCTATAGTCAAAGGTCAATAGGTATATCATAGTCATGTTCAACATAGTATTTTTTTGAATCACAAATACTAGCTACATGTAGTTTCATCAGACTCTGCCATGTAGGGAAGTTTTCCTTGTTCAACTTCGGTACCTCCTTTTTATACATCTTGATCATTACCTTCAAGTACCTTTAAAATTTTCTTTGTAATCACCAACAAATCTGATACCAATTGTTAATATTATTTATAACAACAAAGAGGGGGGGTGAATCAGTTGTTCTCAGGTCTAGATGTACTAATTGAAGTTTTAAACACTTCAACAATCTCAGATCTAATCACCAACACAACTCGGTCTCTAAAGTATATATATCAAAAACATATAACATGTAGTCTACTATCCAAAAGTAATTAACTTACAAAATATAGAAACATTCACATCAAAAAATTCACACAAGTATAACACCAGGATTTATAGTGGAAACCCAATTTGGAAAAAATCACTTTGTAATATGTTATTGATATTTTCACTCTTCTAAAGTGAGCTCTGTGAAAAGCCAACCTTGTTAAAGGTTTACAAACACACTGCTAGGTGTGACCTTGTTAAAGGATTTAAACACTCTGTCAAAAGTGACCTGGTTAAAGGATTTAAGTACATTCCATTAGAATGCCACCTTGATTAAAGGATTTAAACAATGACTATTAGGTCAACCTTGATTAAAGGATTTAGACTGATACAATGATTAGAAAGTAGCAGTAATTTTTGATCTGAAAAACATACAACTCACTTTACAAATAATAGATCCAATTCACACATATATGCTGATTTACTGACTGAGTTCCATTTCCATCTCCATCACTGATCTGCTCAGAATTTGCTTCAAGAAATCATAGCTCTGATCAAATCCTTCACCTTCAGCCTTCTACTTAGACTTATCATCCAATAACATCAACAACTTCAACATACTTTGTAACCTCACACTTGGGTTTTCCTTTATACCTCTTTACTTAGGTAGATTCATCTTTTTCGGCTTAATCTCCTCTGTAGATCTTAGGTTTAGGTCAGATTCATCGAATCCTTCCAACATTTAAGTTCTTCATCCTTCCTTCTAGATACATCTTCAAACTTCTCATTGAATCCATAATAAAATGATTTACCATTCATTAAATTATCCATACAATCAATTAATAAAGTCAACATGATTTACATAACCGAAGAATTCAACTATGTCGGCTAGGAATCTGGATTCTTTCTCCAAATATAAATTATTGAAACTCGGTTAATACTATGTTCATCTCCTCGGTCATCATTGCGTAACTTGGTCATCTCTACAAATTGTCTTCCTCGGCTAACACTGTCTTGCTCGGTAATTTTCTGTTGCTCGACATAAACTGATGTTTAGTCAACACTAAATTTACTCAGCATATACTGGCACTTGGTCGATACTAACATCACTTAGATTAAACTAGATTTCTTCACTTTTTCTCGGTTAAGCCTACTTCTTCAATCTTTCTTCTTACTTAGATAAACAATACATTATCTTATCAATGTGCCAAATAATCAAGTACCCATTGAAGTATCAAATAACTCAACCTTTCCCTAGGTTCTCTTGTTATCTCCCTTGCCCTAATCCTTTT
Source organism: Chamaecyparis obtusa (assembly GCA_027943335.1). Taxonomy (NCBI): domain Eukaryota; kingdom Viridiplantae; phylum Streptophyta; class Pinopsida; order Cupressales; family Cupressaceae; genus Chamaecyparis; species Chamaecyparis obtusa. Next base: position 782,297 of record BSBK01007786.1, read on the forward strand.
CATCAATCAATAGATATAGTACTTTCTTAGATAGCAACTGTCTTACCAGCTAAGGTTTGACATCAATGATAATACAACAATTGTTTCAATTGTAGTTTCCAATAGTGATATAGATACCTTTAGAAGTTCTTATATCTAGAGTACGAATGGATGTGAGTCTTAGTTGCATTGGGACCCAGGTTGCAACATGGTTAGCACTTCAGTTTGGGTGGGCCCTCTTGGTTGGCTTAACCAATTCTGGTATGGTGAAGTTGGGATCATAGTTTAGTAAGAAAATTCTAAGGATGTCTATTTTGGTAAACTTCCATATTGGCTATGGGATTGAGGGATTGTTCCAGCTAGTGGATTGCTTCTTCCTTCGGTTTGGGTTGATTTAGTTGCAGTGTACAATGGTATTATGTTGATGCCACATGGTTTGTATGGAGTACTCTATAGAGTGAATTGTGATCCCAATATTCAGTTGAGTATTGAGTGTAGAGTTTAATATTCTTTCAGTGGATTTGGATTTCAGACAGGGTTTACAGTTGAGTATTGCAGCATGTTTAGTGTGCGAAGAGTATACTGGTTCATCCTTGTCCTTCTTGAATATGTTTTTATTTTGATACACTATTCTTGTGCGTGGGGGTTGGATAGTTAGAATGATGTTTGTCCTTGCGCAATTGTGTTTATGTTGGTGCTACAAGAGTTGCTTTGAGATGTGTAGGACATTACACAATTCATCTTTTGGACCTTTGGTGGGGTGGAGTTACTTTGTAGTAGAGATTGCTTGAGGGCAAGCAATTTGAGGGAGGGAAAACTATAATGTTCCCATTTTTGTGAAAATTAGAGTTCAAGGGATTAACCTATTAATTGACCCATGTAGGATAATGAGGTTGGTTAGAGGGTTCTTTGAGGGATGCAACTTCTCCAGTGGTCAAAGTTTCACAAGTTTGGATTTCATTTGAGGTCTCTAGGACTTCGTATGCATTAATTTCTATTTATAGTAAGTTTTGAGATGCTTAGAGAGGGACCCTTGCTATTTTTAGAAATGGGGGATGTTCATATGCGGCTTTATCATGTCAGCTCCCTGTCTAGAAAATATTTGGAAATGCTGATTAATAATGGAGACATTAATGTTTATTTGACCTAAATACACATTAATTATTTAGAGCTTATATTATAAAGTTATAATATAAATTTATAATTTCACTTAACGTTGAGGGTCTATTCATCATTGGAAGGGGACCAGCTGAGTAATTAATTATAAATATCATACTTAATGAATTATTAAAAGATTTCCTAAGTTGAAATGAAATAACATTTAAAATACTTTTTGGGGAAAACACACTTCTTGAAGGTATTTAATAGTTGCAAGAGAAATCAAATTCATTATGTTGATTTCTTGATTTGATATCCCTTCTCTGGAGCATTGGAGTTTGTGAGAAACCAAGGGTCTCTGTAGAGTTCTGAGCTTATCTGCATTGGAGAGCGTTGCTTCTTCTCTGTAGTAGCAGTCACAGGGTGTGAAACATTCACTTGATATTGCTTATTGGATTGGCTTCATACAAAGGTCATCGTTGTGTTGATTGGAGGAATAAATCCCAAAATTTATTTTCAATTTGAGGGCAATTGGTTGACCAGATTGGGTGCATCCATTGAAGGAGTTAGTGGCTAGTTATTGAGGGTTGTACGACCTTCTTTTGGGTGCACAGGCTACAACCATACCTTGTAAGTCCAACTAGGTACAATTTTGATGAATAAGGGCCCCAAAAATTCAATAAAATTTATAAGAAGGGATGCCTAGGTCTGAAGAAGGATTTGACATCACTTGAAGATTTTGTTACTGATTGGTGGAGATTTTTAATGTTCTTTTTTTTCTTTTTCAGCCAGCACTTATTAAAAGAGTTTCTTCCACAATACCAAGTATGCCATTTGATTTGTAGTGAGTTTCCTTTATGAAATAATGAAGAAGAATATTTGAAATCATCTATTATATTCTTAGTTGTTTAGTTTTCAAATTCCAGAAGTTTTATTTCAACATATGTATTGTTTCTTATGTAAAAATATCTATAAAACCAAAAAAAATATAAACAACAAAAATCCAAAAGAAAAAGCATTCTAGTTAGAGCCTTGAAGGGTTCTTATATTGGTATCAGAGCGGTTATTTGCCAGCCTATAAGGTTGCATGTCATATTTTTCAATTGAATGTCAACTTTTCCAGTTGCATGTCAAATTTTTGAGTTGCATGCCATTCTCAAGCAGTACAAATTTTGGGGGTTTAATTTGAAAATTCATTGAGCTCCCACAGTTGGTATTAGAGTAATTGATGTTGTTGTTTAGTTGCAGTATGGGTAAAATGAAGTCTATACTAGAACTCATGCCAAAGCTCATGTAGGCCTTTCAAAACAATGATAGGAATTTAACAAAGTTCTTACCAGATCCAGAATTTTTGTATCTGTTGTTTGTAAAGAAAATAAAAGAAAACACAAATATCAATAATTTTATTAGTACAAAGGAAATAATAGAAAAGAAGGTGAGTTTTGAAGAGAATGTTGACATTATTAGTGCTCAAGAACTTGCTATCAGTCATAATAAAATTCTGATTTCTAAGACAATAGTTCCTTACTTGAGCGTAATGATGGTGTTGATGTCATGACAACTGCATAGGATGTTTTGGGTGTCCCATTTAGTATTAACACACAAGATGCGAGTGTCAAACATGAAGATTTCTTGGGAAATATGACCTATAACAATTTTGATTTTCATGATAGTAGTGAATAATGTTTGCATCAACATGAGACAATAGAGATTTCACATGTGGATGATGTTTCATTGGAGTTGTAGAATGTTGGTACTCAGGGTTTGGGTAATAATGGTGTAATTTATGATGAAGATTCATGCCATGATGAGTCTAATTTTTCATATCAAACTTTAGAATTTTTTTTTAGAAAATTCACATGTTGTCATTGAATCCAAGAATCGTGCCTCAGATGGACATACAATGACTTTGGCAGCATAAATGTGTGAAGATATTGACATAAAAACAACTTCTACCTTGCCAATTGATCCATCCTTTGAAGTACATAGTAGTAATACCATTGATGATATTGTGAGTAAAGTAGATAACACTTATGATGATTCTTATCATGAGGAGAGTGATGTTGATTAAGCCTCATATTAGAGTGCATATGTTGAATCAGGAAGCTTGTATGTGAATCACAAGTTACAAAATCCTCATCATTTGGTTGGGAAACTAAAGGTGAATGAAAACATGATTACCACAACTATTGAGCATTTTTATGTTGCTCATTAGATGTTGGATACTTATGGTTGGAGCACTCTTTTGACATATGAGCATTGTGATAGTGGTCTTTCTCTTTTAGAGTTTCATGCACTTTGTGAAGCAATTGGAATAATAAAAAAAAATTACCTACAATTACTTGCAGACATAGACTATCTTCTCGACTGGGATGGTATCTATCCTAATGCACTAAAGGAAAAGGAAAAGGAGGTAGATGATCTCACTCATGAGCTTAGGGTGACTATGGACTCATTGGAGAGCACCCAGTTGGCCCTTCAAGAGTCACAATCACGATTAGAGAAGTTTATTATGGAGTTGAGTCAAGCACAATCTTCACTATCTATAGTTACAGTATAGTTTCCTACAAAGGAATTTGGTGATGATTTGATATTTGCAGGTTGTAGTGAGGATGTGGCTACATCTATTGTTGATGCAGGTGCAATAGTTTTAGATGGGAAGAGTACATTAGTTGAGAGTAGTAGAGAACCACTTGTTGCCTCAAGTTCTCCCGAGGTCAATACTATGTAACATGATGCAGGTCAGATTGTTGATAGCTCTTGTATAGCAGTGATGGATTCTCCAGGGAGTTGTGTGTTAGTACACAATGCTACTCCATCATCTTCACATGGTAATTTACCAGTGTCATGTGGTTGGGATTATGGCTCTCATGTTGATTTGTTTCCCTCTCCTGGAAGTAAATTTGTTATTTCATCATATACAGTTGAGGGTGATAGACAACTTGTTGTGTCACAAAGTCAGAGTGATCAACTAACAGGTTTTAGAGGATAAGGTTGATTATGCATTTTTTTTACCATGTCGATACATTTGTTGAGTACCTTCTTGAGAGTCTGGAGTTTCAAGAGGGTCTGTTTGGTGTCACTAGGGATAGTCTCATTCATTGTTCATACTCTATCAACCATTTTGTGGGAGTTATTGTAGGTACTCTGACTACAATATTTCTTGATAGACTTTGTGGTTGGGTTTGTAGAGTAGGTTGCCAGAGGCCCTATCCTATTGGTGATTTAGGGTTAGATATTGGAGCCATATCCTTATTCTAGAGTTGTCAGTGATGAGTCATTGAGAGAGGTTGTAGCATTCTACTGTAACTACACAATGAGTGCTCATCATTTTTCTTTTGATCCAGATGTGGAGGACTTGATGATGTGTCAGTGTAGATTGGCTCTAGGATTATACCATACCTTGTGGGATGGGTATTCACAATCTTTAGTAGATGGAATTAATAGCTACAAGTTGGTGGGGGGCTACTTGCAAAGTCATGACATCCATGACAGATTAGTAGAGGATGGAGATAGTGGTTGTGATATAGATAGCTTCAGGAGTTCTTATCTCTAGAGTACAGATGGATGTGAGTCTCATTTGCATTGGGATCCAAGTGGCGACAGGGTTAGCACTATAGTTTGGGTGGGCCCTCTTGGTTGACTTACCAATTCTTGTATGGTGAAGTTGGGTCAAATTTTAGCAATGAAATTCTAAGGATGTCCATTTTGGAAGACTTCCATAGTGGCTATGGGATCTACGGATTATTTGAGCTAGTGGATTTCTTCTTCCTTCGGTTTGGGTTGACTTAGTTGCAGTGCACAATGGTATTATGTTGATAGCACATGGTTTGTATGTAGTACTCTATAGAGTGAATTGGGATCCCGACATTTAGCTGAGAATTGGGTATAGAGTTTGGGATTCTTTCAGTGGATCTAGATTTCAGACAGGGTTTATAGTTGAGCATTACAGCATGTTCGGTGTGCGGAGAGTATACTCGTTCATCCTTGGCCTTCTTGAATATGTTTTGATTTTGATGCATTATTCTTGTGTGCATGGGTTGGATAATTGGCATGATGTTTTTCCTTGTGAAGTTGTGTTTATGCTGGTGCTACAGGAGTTGGTTTGAGATGTGTAGGACATTACATAATTCATCTTTTGGACCTATGGTGGGGCGGAGTTACTTTGCAGTAGAGATTGCTTGAGGACAAGCAATTTGAGAGAGGGTGGACTGTAATGTTCCCATTTTTGTGAACATCAGAGTTCGAGGGATTAGAATATTAATTGACCCTCATAGGCTAATGAGGTTGGTTAGATGACCCTTTTGAGGGATGCAACTTCTCCAGTGGTTAGAGTTTTGTAGGTTTGGATTTTGTTTGAGGTCTCTAGGATTTTGTATGCATTAATTGCTATTTATAGTAAGTTTTGAGATGCTTAGAGAGGGAACCCTACTATTTTTAGAAATGAGGGATGGTCATAAGCGGCTTTATCATGTCACCTACCAGTCCAGACAACATTCAAAAATGTTGAGTAATAATGGAGATATTAATATTTATTTGGCCTAAATAAACATTAATTATTTAGACCTTATATTATAAAGTTATAATATAAATTTATAATTTCACTTAATGTTGAGGGTCCATTCATCATTGGAAGGGGACCAGTTGAGTAATTAATTATAAATTCCAAACTTAATAAATTATTAAAATATTTCCTAAGTTGAAATGAAATAACATTTAAAATGTTATTTAAAATTCCTTTTGGGGAAATCACACTTCTTAAAGGTATTTAATAGTTGCAAGAGAAATAAAATTCATTATGTTGATTGTTTGATTTGATATCTCTTCTCTGCAGCATTGGCGTTTGTGAGAAACCAAGAGTTTTTGTAGAGTTCTAAGCTTATCAACATTGGAGAGCATTGCTTCTTCTTTGTAGCACAATCAGAGGGTGTGAAATATTCACCTGATATTGATTATTGGGTTGGCTTCATATAAAGGTCATCATTGTGCTGATTAGAGGAATAAATTATAAAATTTATTGTCAGATTGAGGGCATTTGGTTGATCATATTGGGTGCATCCATTGAAGGAGTTTTTTTTTTGGTTATTGAGGGTCGTACGACCTCTTTTTGGTACACATACTACAACCATACCTTGTAACCCCAGTTGGGTATGATTTTGATGAAGAAGGGCCCCAAAAAATCACTTGAATATTTTGTTACTGATTGGTGGAGATTTTTAGTGTTCTTGTTTTGCTTTTTCAGCCATCACTTATTAAAAGGTTTTTTCCAAAATACTGGGTATGCCATTTGATTCTTAATGAGTTTCCTTTATGAAATAATGAGGAAGAATGTTTGAAATACTCTATTACATTCCTTAGTTGTTTAGTTTTCAAATTCTAGAAGTTTTATTTCAGTATATGTATTTCTTCTTATGTAAAACCATCTCAAAACCCCCCCAAAATATAAACAACAAAAATTGAAAAGAACAAGCATTTCAATTAGAGCCTTGAAGGGTTCTTACACTTGCAAGTGCATTACACTATCACCATCGTCCCTTCACCTCTCCTCAAGATTTATCCCAATTGGAACCCTTCATGAAGGGAAAGGGTACTTGTCAATCGATATGTTTAGCGAGGGAGTTTGTGGCTATGTGGTTAAGGGAGATTAGTACCCACATGATGCTCTTTGTCCTCTTGGTAAGATATGACTAGAGATAAACTTTGGATACACATTAGGTCATGGAGTTTCTTCAAACTCACCACATATTTGCTTTGCTAGTTATGCTATCCTTTGTGAACTTGAAAAATAACTTGCACTTGCTTGGTTATATTTTGGTAGAGACTATGAATACACACATAAATATGTCTCATCCTCCTAAAAGGTGGTTTAAATTTGTTCACTATATGGAACAAATGCTCTTTTTATTTTATGAAACACATTTATTTCTTGATGTTCCTCTACTCTTAGCACACAACTTTGAGTTAATATGTTAATACTATAGAACATTGTAGAATTTGAGCAATACAAATCCACAAAACTTGAAGATCACCTACATACAAAAACCTGTTACAAGGAAGTAGAGATAAGAAGAGGGCAAGGGTTTGACTCAAAAATATGAAGAAAATATCTTCAATTAATGAATGAATTAAATGTACAATGGATCATCCTTATAAAGGAGATCGAAAGCCTTGAAAGGCAAACCCTAGTGCATGTAATAATTAGTTAAATTATTACAAGACTAATGCATGCACATTTATATTTAAAACAACTAGTGCATGAGTTTAAAACAACTCATGCATGTGTGTTTAGATATAAACAACTAAAGCAAAAGAGTTGACATCTTAAGAAGGGAGTAAAGTTAATTAATATAATTAATACTTTACTCTAACACCCCCCCTAAAGATGAGCAACAATGTGACTACAAACAATGCAAGAAAAAAGAAAAGGAAACTACACTGCTGAAAGCATAAAAATGGGTCCTTGCAACATGGCCTGATGAGGTACCCATGTACAAAAGAGAGTCTCTATAAAGTGGAGAAATAGAGAAAACCACATGGAAAAAATCTACTCCAAAAAGAGAAAAAGAACTAATGTGAAGGACTGAAGAAGCCTCCAAAACTAGGAATGTTCCAAAAAATAGGAACAAGAATGAACATGAAGAACATCACTAAAGCAAGAAGATGCAAACTCTGTCAAGAAGTAACTATTGATCTGAAGATCCTCCACAGAAATATGACCAGGTAGAGAAGACTGTAATCTACATGAGTGCCCTCAAATAACACTACTTGAATCAGTAGGAAAACAAAGGCAAACAACTGAACTCGAAGATACAGATGGTGTAAAACACCAAATCTTGAAGAGCCGATTAATGACAGATGGAAGAGTGCATCCAGTAAATAGGAAAGAAAAGAGTGTCCATATGGTAAATGATCCATCTCACCGAAATGCATAGGTACCCAGCCACTGCAACCGCCTAGTACATAGGATCAAATATTGAATACATAGCTCACACTATCAAACCAAGGAAGTAGTAGAACCAACAATAGAAACCCCCTACTGCTGACAAGGGAGTAATGACAGGTACACTGAAAAGATCATCCAATATGAACTGCACGATGAAGATGAATCTGAAACACTGAATGTGCAGAGAGAGTACAAACACAAATAAAGATACCTGAGGCTAATGTCATTGGAGGAACACTCACATGAAAAAAGAAGATGGAAAAAAAAGGAAAACATCAAACCCCCCTAGCACTTTATAATGGAGTGCGAGTACATAAAGCACAAACATGTGCAAGATCTCATACATGCAATAGAATGACACTTTATCTTAGTGCGTATGCATAAAAGAATGCTACAAAAGTGAAGTATACACTTCTCAAAGAAGAGCGAAGGCTGTTGAAACAAAAGAACAACCTAAGAAGAGCCATCCCCTAAAGGGAAGAGATCCCAGGACCTATAACATCCAAGATATCCACCAGAGTGCAAAAATGCAAAAAAATGAATAAAATATACCTGGAGCATAATCTAGAAAAATGACTCATGGAACTAGAAATCTCTTAGAACAAGCTTTCCAACGATATCTCACTTTCCAAAAATGGAGTCCAGATACGCAAGATAGAGCTTCTAGAGTGCAAAATTGAACATCTAGTTTTGACACTAGAAAACACCATCAAAATGGAAAATTTAGAAATTCAAACCTCCAGATCTGGATAGAGCTCAGAACCAGCTTTTTGATGATATCTTGTTTGCTCTATTTGGACACCGTATGCTCAAGTTATGAGCAAAATACCAACGGTTGCACTGGAGGGCCCAAAATGGTGCAAATGAGGATAATGCATGTTGATGTCATCAAATGACGGGCTTAAATTTTTCGTCCAAATGGCCGTTGCCGCCCAAAATGGATAAAAAATAATAATTTTTTTGGCAAAATTGCATGTGTGCCTCAGGATCCGTGTCAAGCAATTTAGAATTTTGTCTCGATTTGCGTGCCAAAATTTTGTCTTGATTTGTGTCAGACTGCAAAATTTTCCTTCATTTTGCATGTTAATTTGTACAAATTTCACCTCGAGAAGTGTGCTAATCTGTATAATTTATGCCTCGTGAAGCATGTCAAGCTTATGGTACAAAAAAAAGCCTCAAAATGTAAAGTTGTCCAAATTGGACGTGCCTTATATTGAAATAGGGGTTTTTGGGCACTGCGAGCTCAATGGTGAGGTCCATTTGAGCTCAAAGTGCACCAAAATTTAGGGACCCCCTAATTTCAATAAAAAATAACCAAAAAAGCCCTAATCTGAATCCTTCAAACGTGAACAAGCTGTAGCAGATTAGGCTCTGATACCATGTAGGGTTTGAGTAATACAAATCCACAAAACCCAAAGATCACCTGCATACAAAAACCTGTTACAAAGAAGTAGAGATAAGAAGAGGGCAAGGGTTTGACTCAAAAATATGAAGAAGAAAATATCCTCAATTAATGAATGAATTAAATGTATAATGGATCATCCTTATAAAGGAGATTGAAAGCCTTGAAAGGCAAACCCTAGTGCATATAATAATTAGTTAAATTATTACAAGACTAATGCATGCAAATTTATATTTAAAACAACTAGTGCATGAGTTTAAAACAACTCGTGCATGTGTGTTTAAATATAAACAACTAAAGAAAAAGAGTTGACATATTAAGAAGGGAGTAAATTTAATTAATATAATTAATACTTTACTCTAACAAACATTAATTTTTTTTTGAAACAAAAGTCTAACTTAGTCACGTCTTACAAATTTTCTCTATATAGGTTGATTAGTTATCATGGACATAGAAACTCTCTTAGTTCTTACAAACTTTCCCTATATGGTTTGATTAGTTATCATGGTCATAGAAATTCACTTAGTTGATAGTATTTTGCATATAGTATTTAGTCCTCAACCCTTATAAATTTTTCCTATATGGGTTGATTAGTTATCATGGACATAAAATGTCTCTTAGTTGAAAACATTTTACATATAGTCAAACAAAGGGTTGGTGTTCTATGTTTACAATAGTGAGCCTCGAATTCAATTTATGTAAAGCTATAGAATTGTAAGTTGTAACTAAATGCACATACAATTGAGAAGACATCAATTGACTATCTTCAATTTACCTTATTATTGAAAGTTGGTTAAGTTTTTAGCATTGGATTATTGAAAAGTAACCTATGTCATTTACTTTTTGGAATCTTCATTATAATGATAAATTTTAAAGAACAACTTAATTCATATGTGCATGGAGGAAAATAGATTTGTATATTTAAACAATTTAGCATGGTTTGGAATGAGGTTTTTGGGTAACATAGGCAAATTGATGAAATATGAGTTTTTATGGCTATGTAAGGTAATCCTTGATTCATAGTATTCTTATATAATCCTAAAGGAGTGAAATATAAGGATTAAATAGTGTGGTTTTCTTGTATGAGATTGAAGAATGTACTTGATTTATTTTCCATTAGATATGTGAAAAATGGGTACATTAACTTTGAAGGATTGTGTATTTATGACATATCTAATTGATGTTATAAGATAAAACTACAAGGTTATGGTTAGATAATACCTAGCCAATTATATGATTTTCATCTCTATGGTAGCACAATTTTGATTTCTCAACTATGCATGATTAACATCTTTGAATGTGATTATGGCACATGGTGATTGATGGGTCCATGACCATATGTTAACAATACATGTTTTACAATAGAGAGTAATACATGTACAATGTATTGATACATATAATACACCTCATGACATGAAGTGTGAAGGGGATAAGTGTGAGTGGTTCACATAGAGGCCATAATAGTTGCTCTTCTTCATTAATCTCCATCTTGAAATAGTCAAGATTCTTATCTCTCGCCTCTATTGAAACTTAGTTTTAGTTGCCAATGGAACTAATGATGTCGAATTCTAATATCATTAATATAAATAGACTATTAAAAGAAATTGATGTTATCCATAAACTATGACAAGAACTTGGGGTTAATCATCAAACTATCATATCATGGCTTAGGCTCTAACTTAGCTTTATCTATCCTTGTTAAGGGTAAAGGGGATTATATACTAAAGAGGCATATATCTATATGCTATGTTATTGAGAGAAGAGTACAACTCTAGTTAATTATGAAGAAATAAAAGAAGGTAAAAGATTAAAATTAAAAATAATTGTGTGTGAGATCTTTATGCTATGGCATGACTTCAAGAGATTCAAGTAGTGAAATTATCAAGATTTGACCACAAAAGCATAATGAACTATCTAAGTAATTAAAAAAATTGAAGTAGATATAAAAATTGACAGTTCTAATTGAAAGAAAATGAACTAGTGTCATATATATTAGACATTCTTGATAACTCTTGTTTGGATATTTGTCACGTCTTTTTTTTTTTGAGTAAAAAATATTTAGGAGATCAATAACCAAATTATTATTTCTTATAATTAAGGGATAAAGATAGGGAGAGGTTTAATAATACTATTCCAATTAGTCTTAGATAAATTATATTACAATATTGTAAAAGGACAACTTAAATATTATTATTAATTTAATAAAATAAATCATCTAAATGGGACCTAATAAGATTTTATCTAATATTTTAATATAAAAAATTAATGGCCACTTTTGAAGGGGGAAATAAAAGGTACCAAAATTGTTTATAAAAAGGAAGGTCGTCACTCAAAGGAAGTCATATAATTTATGAAATCAAAACTCTTTTTTAATCTATAATTTAATCATGTGTGTTTATCTATTTGACCTAAAAATGATTTCTACTTGGTTCCCAACAAGAGTAGAGGACAAAATATGTTTTGTCATTTTTTGATGATTTCACTTAGGAATTGTAGTTGTGCATAGAAAATTGTAAATTATTGTAACTTTTAGTTTGTTACTATGACAATGTACCTTGTCGTTGTTATGATCAGTTATAATAGTAGTTTGTATTAACCAATGTTCTATTTATAATAGCAGTTTGCAAATACGATTTTGGTGTTGATTCCAACCACAACAATTATTGTATATGTAGTGTTGTTTGTATTTGATGTATTTAGCAAGTCTTACCCATGTTTAGCTTATTGTTTGTGGTAATTTATGAGTTGGGTCTTTGCTGTTGCTTCTTTTTATCCTCATTATTTTAACTAATGTATATATTAGGGTTTTATTTGTACCTTTTTTGGTTTATATTAGTATTTTACGAGTGTCCAACCAATTGTAATAATAATAATATTTGCAATAAAGGGGTAGTTGAAAAATATTAGCAATATTTAGTCATGCGTTAATGGAATTGGGTTTGTCATTATTATTATTATTTATTATAATCAACAACCTAACAAGGGGGTTGACCCTTACACAATCACAACCCGAAGGCATCAAAGAGAACAACAACACTAAAATAGGGGTGTTGGCTTTTACAATAGTAATCTGCATCGTGAACAACTATCAAGGAAATGCTATCATTAGGATCCCCACCACAAGGGGGAGCCACTAATGAAGTACCAATTGGATTTTTGTTAGCACAATGGCCGGAGTGCTAAGATGTACATTGTCAACTGAAGCTTGGAGCAAAGGAGTAGAAGGCGAAGAATGGTCCACATGACTAGAGGGGGCCGAAAGAGTAGGAGCAAGAGTGATATCCACATGGTTCACAATAGAAATATGGTCATTGTTATTGTTATTTACACAAAAATTATATGATTTATAGAATTTAATAAATTTGTAAAAGATTTTTTTCATAGCAAAAGACAATAAGCCTAAATATTTTAAATTTAATAAAAAGATTTACATAAAGTTTATACAATAAAAAAAATGGCTCAATTCTTTTACATATATGAATAATAAACTCTGCAAGAACATGAACCCCATATACCATCAACACCCAGGCATTGCATTTTTGTCCATAATAAAAAACTGAGACAAAATTGGGTGGTCTTCGAAGGCAGAATTATACAACTGTTATGAACAAAAATATTAAAGACAGGGCCGAGATAACCAGATTGAAGACTACAAAAATTTCTTTGAGGGCTCCAATTATCCCTCCATCATTACGTCTCCATGTCGCTCAAGAACTTCATCCACTGGTTCGAAATTCGCTTGCTGAATGTTGGCACTTTCAACTTTGTTGGCGTCCACTTGTACTGCTGCATCGTTTAAATCAGGAATAGGATGCGGGTTAACCAGCAGATGATGATGCTCCAGTAGGATCAAAAGAGAATTCACTTTGACCCGGATTTGTTCAGCCAACTCTGCACCCAGAAAATGTTGGTGCCTGTACAAAGCAACTCAGATATAACGGTAGTTCTGTGTTTCAGAGCAGATCAAACAAACCCTGAATTCACCTTCGTCAAATGCAACCGAACCACAACTGCTCATTGCAACCTTTGGGATGGAAATATCTAGAAAAAGCTGTTTTAATAGGCGTGGGCTATCTTCAGATCGAATGCACCATAAAATTAAAATATTGATTTTCTTTTTCAGATCTAGATTTTTTGTTGTTTTCTACCATAAACCTTTTCGATCATGAAGAATTCATTCTGAAAATTTCTAAAATTCTGTTGTGTTTTCCGAATTTCCAAAAAAAGTCAATGGTGCATTCTATCGGGAGGATAACCACATCCCTTTTAATATCCCGGATCCACGTCCCTTTTAATAACCCAGATCGGTGTGACGATATTGGGGAATGATTTCACCCATACACACAATCTTGGCTCATTTCACTTGAAGGATAGTCACTGCAATCAATACACATATGTTCGTACTTGAGCATTTTGTAAAGGAATTTATTATCCCTTACATATGTAGGAAATACAAAAAATTGTGGGTTTTATAAAAGTATTGAATTGGACATTATATTGGTACCAAAGCATTCTTGTTATCTTGTAAGGTAAATTTGACATTTTTAATGTATCGCAGTGGAACAAACATTAGAGTCAATCAAAGAGAAAGAAGTACAAAATCAAAGTGCATATATATATAGAAATAGAAGAAATAGAAATGGATGAAAGAGGTAAAAGAGTTCAAACAAATGAAAAGAAGGCAAAACTCTAATATAATGATTTTGTAAATATGAGCTAAGGCTAACAACAAATGATGTACCTTATGACAACTTTTACAAACAAAAACCTAAGTATCCCAAGACCTATTCAAACTCCTCCAAGTGAAAGGATTGCTTCTACAAACAATTAAATCATGAGCTATTTAGCATCTAAACACTTTACTTAAGTTCTTACAAAGAGGAGAAGAGCAACCGAATAGAAGAGTAAAATTAGATTGAAGATAACCTTGTAGCTTATTTTGATCAGTATATAGCTTTTGGACTTGAATGTCATTGAAAAAGTGTCTTTCACCAACTTTACAGCTCAAAAATAAGTAGTGGACCAAAGAGTTAGAGAATGTAAAAAGTAAATTAACTAACCATGATTTGCAACATAAACTGATTAAGCTAACTATTCCTACTTTTTATGGCTCAAATAAATGTGTTACTTATTCTTTGGTTAAGAAACTAGGGTCATATCTTTAACTAAACCCCACATATGAAGAAGAGGTCATAAGATCACTGTCCTTCATTTATAATATATAGCACATAAATGGTAGTGCCATAGATTGGTTATCTAAGGGCACAACATCATTGAAATATATGATGAATTAAGTTAGATTAATACATAGGTTTGATAAGTAATATTCATTTTAGGGGCTTGACCCAATCGAAACAATATAACACCATAGATAGTTTTTTAGTAGAGTTTTAGATATTATCAACATGAAGAGTTTACCTAAACCTCTCAATAGTTGGGTTGACACCCAAAAAGTAATCCTACTTAAAGGCACCACCTTTCAGTCAATAGAAAAAAGAGAGAATATGATCTGCCTCATTCAAATTATATGCCATTAAGAATTAAGAAAGAAGCCATAAAATTGCCTCTTGTGTAAGGAACCACAGGAACTTGGTCGCAAATGTCTGAGGTGAAGCCAAGTGCATTATATAGAGATGATATTTGATGAAGAATTAGAATCAAAGGAATTTAAACCAGAGTTGGTAGATGAAAAAGAATTAAAATAGGTAAAAGAGAGAAGATGAAGACACTTCTCAAAGCAACCTTTCCACACTCTCTGATGCTCCCAAACATCATTATTTCAAAGTTTTTGGATTTTTGCATGGATAGATCACAATGTTGATCGATAGTAGGGCAATCTATAATTTCATAGATAAAGGTTTGTGTTGGTGTCCAAAATGACGCTTATGCCATAAGGCTGTCAATATACCCTCAGATGGATTTTAGGAATGGTTAGCTCCAAAATTTAATGAGGTCTTAGGGTAAGTGGACCAACTATAGGGACTTAATATGCCCTCTTCTGCTTCTGGCTCTGCAAAACCAAGGCGGGTGCACCTAACCTAGTATAAAATATACTTCATACACCAAGAACTAGGTTTGAATAACAAATAATAGGACAGTAAGAAAGTACTAAGTGTTAACCACACACTCATTGACTCTCCATTACTATGGGTAAAATGGTCTTGTGACCTCAAAACTATGAGGGATTGCAGGATTGGAGATATTAAATACAATTGGGTTTCCTGCAGGATGCAGACAACCATGCAACACTTTGCATCAGCACAGGGATACTAGCTTAAGATCAGTGCCCTATCCATTGGGCATCACACCTGAAATGAACATGGAACACAAGGACAACTACTAGATTCATCTAAGAATCCAAGCCATAAACACAGTTAAACATCTCTTACACTACTTACAAGTATCCTTACTGATTGGACCAAATGAACCTATGCTTCACTTAGAGACTTTTAACCTGATTCTAAACCAAGGCTAAGAGATGAAACATATACATAAGCAACCAAATGCAATGAGCCAGAAAACTCAGAATTCATTAAGAGCAACTAAAGGAGAGATCCAAGACTGAGAAACTGTATTAAGTATGTGGATTCAAATCCCTGCATTACAAGTTGATTCAGAAAACACTATAGACAATATGCAAAAGATACATGAGGTTTTTCCCTAATGTTGATACAACCTGGAACTGACAAAATTTAGACCCATTACACAGTCAAAATTTTGACTATTTACACCACTGGTTACCTTGGAATCCTAAACCAGTAGGATCAACAAGCTACGGGTAACCAGGGTTAAGACTTCAACCACCCAACCAATCAAATCAAAAATCAAAACAATTTATCACAATTCAGAGGGAACAGCACTAAACCCTGCAAGCAATTAACACTTGATCTTCAATCATGAAAGAATCTCTGAAAGGCACCGAAGATCAATAAAAAATTTGCAAATTTCAAACTGAAAGTGACCTTGCAACTGCTTTTGGTACATTTCATTTACTCCCCTACGACAAAACACTCCTCTTTTGCAATCATCTCACACCCTGGAGCACACTGGAGCGGCAAACCAATTGCTTCTCACCAAACAGGGTCATTTCTGCATTGAATTCCATAAAAATGGTACCCTCTGTCGCTGGAAACTCTCAAAAATTCAAACTCAAATTGCAACGGTCACCATGCAATTCGCGGGCTTTAGTCTTTAACCATCCAAACACCTCGGACTAACTCCACAACGGCGATGCCAAACAGTTGTCACATGATCGCATAGCCCGAAAATGGGCTATGCGAACATGTGACATGCTACTTCCCATTGCCTTCCTCATAACCGCCGACGCTGACGCTGCCACAGAAGGGTTTGTCGCATGTTCGCAAGCCGGAAAGCTGGCTCATGTGAACATGCGACAAGCCACTAACATGCACCCTGTTGGTTGTCATATCACCACCGAGATACCCTAACCCGAGCCCGCATTCAAACCTTATCATCCTACCAGCTCGAACCAACCAGAGAGCACCACGACACCACCTACCAACGGGACCACCAAACAAAAACAAACGGGCCCCAGCACACGTGACACCCTGTTGCATGATCGCATAGCACGGAGATGGGCTACGCGAACATGCGACAACCCGTGAACCCTAACCGCCAGCATAACCGCCATCGCATGAAGTCAACACCAAGGGGTTTGTCGCATGATCGCAAGCCATGGAAATGGCCCTTGCGATCATGCGACAAGGCCATAAGACCACCAAATCACCACCCGTCGGCCAATGAAAAGAGAACACTAGCCCTGCGTGACATCTTGGACCCACCGAAAGACCCCACATTACGAAATGCCACCGAGCCCCACAGACACGTGGCAAGCGGTCGCATGATTGCATAGCCAAAAATTGGGCTATGTGATCGTGTGACAACCAACCCCTGCCTGCCACATCACCACCTTGGACCACCAAACAACAACCACCATCAGGCCCCATGTGCAAGGAAGGAACTGGTCGCATGGTCGCATGTCAGAAAACTCTGACATGCGAGCATGCAACAACCAATAGGAACATGCACTTTCGCCTCCCCTCTGACATCGGGCCCACCTGCTTGAAACAAACAAAATCAACGGCAGGTGCATGATCGCATGGGGTGAGAATATTCCATGCGATCACACGCCGACCGTCGATCTCCTCCCTCTGCCGCTTGAAGAATCTAGATCCACCAACCAACGCACTTGCGCACTTAAGATTGATGAACAAGGAGTGTTGACAGAAAATAATAAATGCAAGGTCAAAAACACACAGGGTTTTCGGTGAAAGATCAGAAACATCCAAGGTTTTCATAATGGCGAATGATCGAAAACACACAGGATTATCAACAGACCGAAAGGTAAGCACACAAAAGCTAGAAGGCAAAGGTTGAAAACAACAAGGGTTTTCACACAGACCGAAAACATCATGGATTTTCAAAAATACTGTAGGTTTTCGACACTGTGGCAGATTCTAAAAATATTTCCTGCAGACCTTGAAACTCGAATAATTTTCTGGGTTTTGCAATTCAGCATGTACAATTTGAAATGGAGCAAGGTGACAACATTGAAGAGCAAGGGGCATACACTTTACAAAAACATTTGTAGGGAGGAGGCCATTTTCAAAAGATTTTTGCTGTGATAGAAAAATGGCCTAACAGTGGCTCTAGTTGGGGATGCATGGCTCTTATAGGCATGGCAAGAATTCAGGTCTCTGGGAAAAGCAGACCACCCATTGGAAAAACATAGAGACCTCAAAAAACACCGGGAATAGACCAGGAAAGAAACACACAACAGGAAAGGGAAAGATATACAAAGTGTACATTTTTACAAAAACCTGCAGTAACAAACATGAGTTAATTCTTGCCTCTGTCAAAAATCTAATTTTCATTTCTTCCTTCATGAGGCACACCAGACATTTTGTTTTCATTTGTCTCCACAGGCTTGTGAACATGTTCAACAAGCATATCAGGAAGAACAAAGTAGCTTTCTTCACAGTGCATGTAAAAACTTTTGGCACTTTCTCCATCTTGCTCACTATGAAGATACAAATCAGTATACCCATGAACAACACCATCAGATAAGAACCTATTCTTCTCCATTGATTCATGTATGCCATCAATTGGAAACACAAAGAACTCATACTCTGCCTGTTGAAAGGCCTCATCTAGACCCTGTCTTTGCATTTCCATAGGTGTAACTGGCTGGACCTCAAATGAATAGTCAGATTCATACCCACAGATGGAAAATGGGCATCCTGATTCAATTGAATCTGAGACCTCCACATGTTCTTCAAACAAAGGATTGATAACTCCATACAATACACCTTGTTGAACATCATGACAAAAAATGGGCTGATAGTCAATTTTTTCATCATATAAAGCATTAGAAAACACTTTAAAATCATCTCAACCTCATGGAGACTCACAACACATGAAGAAAAATCAGAACCATATGAAGACTCACTGATATCACATTTAATTATTTTTTCTTTATCTTCATACCTTGAGGATGAATCATCCTCAGCATCTTCACTGTCCAAAGAATGTTCATTTCCATCATCACTTTCCTCTTCCCATGTTGCATTTGACTCATATGAAGACACCACACCCTCACTGTCTTCATCACTCTCAACATCAGCACTTAAGGACATGACCTTAAGTGCATCCTCAAGCCCAAGGCTGTCATCACTAAGTATCCAATCTCTAACACATATATAATACCCTTCCCATAATGCATCTAACCAATCGGTTGACTCATGAAAACAAAGCTCCAAGAATAAACCAATAAACTCAGATTCAGGAAACTCAACATCATCAGGAAGCTCATCATATGCACCACAAAATCTATCATAGAACAAGGATATGGATAGATCCTGTCTGCACCCCACCTTCAATCTTACCAACTTTATGCAATCTCTAAGGATGCCTTGGTCTAATAATGCAAGCTCATCCTCAAGCTTACCCATTACAACTTATTAATGCAATACTTCCATAAAATTACAACTGAAAACTTGAAGTATTCAACCTCTACTCACACCTTATCCTTCTTTTAGTGCTTGATCACTTTATAAGGAATATTCAGATCTTGAGAAATACCTAGGAGTTTTGCAGCAGAAGACCTTTGGTTGGAAGCAGGGCAGATCTAGAGCTCACCATGGAACTCCATCAGATTACTTTGTCATGCAGAGTCGCCACCTCCTTGAGAGGAAAATATTTCACTATTTCTTCTTCCAACCAACACAAAACTACACCAGGTATACACACTGTTTATCAGAAGGAACACTGATCAAACAGAGAAAATCAGAGCCGCCACTCACAACTAGGTGAGAAGATATCAGCAAATGCTTGTTTTTGTATTTGACTCTTTCCAATGGCTCCCCAGCAGAGTCACCATCTTGTTGGTGTCCAAAATGATGCTTATGCCATAAGGCTGCCAATATACCCTCAGATGGATTTTAGGAATGGTTAGCTCCAAAATGTAATGAGGTCTTAGGGTAACTGGACCAACTATAGGGACTTAATATGCCCTCTTCTGCTTCTGGCTCTGCAAAACCAAGGCGGGTGCACCTAACCTAGTATAAAATATACTTCATACACCAAGAACTAGGTTTGAATAACAAATAATAGGATAGTAAGAAAGTACTAAGTGTTAACCACACACTCATTGACTCTCCATTACTATGGGTAAAATGGCCTTGTGACCTCAAAACTATGAGGGATTGCAGGATTGGAGATATTAAATATAATTGGGTTTCCTATAGGATGTAGACAACCATGCAACACTTTGCATCAGCACAGGGATACTAGCTTAAGATCAGTGCCTTATCCATTGGGCATCACTCTTGAAATGAACATGGAACACAAGGACAACTACTAGATTCATCTGAGAATCCAAGCCATAAACACAATTAAACATCTCTTACACTACTTACAAGTATCCTTACTGATTGGACCAAATGAACCTATGCTTCACTCAGAGACTTTTAACCTGATTCTAAACCAAGGCTGAGAGATGAAACATATACATAAGCAACCAAATGCAATGAGCCAGAAAACTCATAATTCATTAAGAGCAACTAAAGGAGAGATCCAAGACTGAGAAACTGTATTAAGTATGTGGATTCAAATCCCTGCATTACAAGTTGATTCAGAAAACACCATAGACCATATACAAAAAATACATGAGGTTTTTCCCTAATGTTGATACAACCTGGAATTGACAAAACTCAGACCCATTACATAGTCAAAATTTCAACTATTTACACCATTGGTTACCTTGGAATCCTAAACCAGTAGGATCAACAAGCTACAGGTAACCAGAGTTAAGACTTCAACCACCCAACCAATCAAATCAGAAATCAAAATAATTTATCACAATTCGGAGGGAAAAACACTGAACCCTGCAAGCAATTAACACTTGATCTTCAATCATGAAAGAATCTCTGAAAGGCACCGAAGATCAATAAAAAATCTGCAAATTTCAAATTGAAAGTGACCCTGCAACTGCTTTCGGTACATTTCATTTACTCCCCTATGGAAAAACACTCCTCTTCTACAATCATCTCACACCCTGGAGCACACTGGAGCAGCAAACCAATTGCTTCTCACCAAACAGGGTCATTTCTGCATTGAATTCCATAAAAATGGTACCCTCTATCGCTGGAAACTCTCAGAAATTCAAACTCAAACTGCAACGGTCACCATGCAATTCGCGGGCTTCAATCTTTAACAATCCAAACACCTCGGGCTAACTCCGCAATGGTGATGCCAAATAGTTGTCGATTGATCACATAGCCCAGAAATGGGCTATGCGAACATGCGACACGCTACTTCCCATTGCCTTCTTCATAACCACTGACACTGCCGCTGCCACAGAAGGGTTTGTCGCATGTTCACAAGCCAGAAAGCTGGCTCATGCAAACATGTGACAAGCCACTAACATGCACCCTACCGGTTGCCATATCACCGCTGAGATACCCTAACCCGGGCCTGCGTTCAAACCTTATCATCCTGCTAGCTTGGACCAACCGGAGATCGCCATGACACCACCTGCCAATGGGACCACCAAACAAAAACAAACGGGCCCCAGCACACGTGGCACCCTGTCGCATGATCACATAGCACGGAGATGGGCTACGCGAACATGCAACAACCCATGAACCCTAACCGCCAGCATAACCGCCATCGCATGAAGTCAACACCAAGGGGTTTGTCACATGATCACAAGCCGTGGAAATGGCCCTTGTGATCATGCGACAAGGCCATAAGACCGCCACATCACCACCCATCGACCAATGAAAAGAGAACACTAGCCCTGCGTGACATCTTGGACCCACCGAAAGACCCCACATCACGAAATGCCACCGAGCCTCAGGGACACGTGGCAAGCGGTCGCATGATTGCATAGCCAAAAACTGGGCTATGCGATCATGCGACAACCAACCCCTGCCTGCCACATCACCACCTCGGACCACCAAACAACAACCACCATCAGGCCCCATGTGCAAGGAAGGAACCGGTCGCATGGTTGCATGTCAGAAAACTCTAACATGCAATCATGCGACAACCAATAGGAACATGCGCCTTCACCTCCCCTCTGACATCGGGCCCACCTGCTTGAAACAAATAAAATCAACGACAGGTGCATGATCGCATGGGGTGAGAATATTCCATGCGATCACACGCTGACTGTCGATCTCCTCCCTCTGCCACTTGAAGAATCTGGGCCCACCAACCAACGCACTTGCGCACTTAAGACTGATGAACAAGGAGTGCCGACAGAAAATAAGAAATGCAAGGTCAAAAACACACAGGGTTTTCAGTGAAAGATCGAAAACATCCAAGGTTTTCATAATGGCTAATGATCGAAAACACACAGGATTATCGACAGACCGAAAGGTAAGCGCACAAAAGCCAGAAGGCAAAGGTCGAAAACAACGAGGATTTTCACACAGACCAAAAACATCATGGATTTTCAAAAATACTGTGGGTTTTCGACACTGTGGCAGATTCTAAAAATATTTCCTACAGACCTTGAAACTCGAATAACTTTCTGGGTTTTGCAATTCAGCACGTGCAATTTGAAATGGAGCAAGGTGACAACATTGAAGAGCAAGGGGCAGGACACTTTACAAAAACATTTGCAGGGAGGAGGCCATTTTCAAAAGATTTTTGTTGTGATAGAAAAATGGCCTAATAGTTTGGTAGGTAGAAGAGGTTTAGAACCAAAAAAATTTGATGGATTAAATGTCACAGTGATTGATAGATTCACCATGTCTTGTGCAATGAAGGTATTAAAACCTTGTTTTTCCATGGGAAGACACAATATCCATGATAAATTTGTGTTATAGGTCTAGGAGAGACGAACATGTTTACAAGAAGTGGATGCACTCTCTAAGAGAGCTCTTGCAAAACCATCAAACCATGGAATTGAAAATAAACGCAAAAGGGAAAATACTAGTACTTTAAGGCATTAAAAATGGATCTCCAAGAGTAGTCTTAATTAAAAGGATGAATAGATCCTTTTGTGAAGGACAAGTAACACAAGTATCCCACTTTTCGGTGAAAATGACAAGTTTTTTGGTATGTAATAAAGGACTAGCATGTTGGCATTCAATTTATCTAGATGAGCTTATCATAGTGTTTAATGACATGACTCAAGATTTTCATCTAATAAAGGATTTTAACGCAGTGGAAATTCAAAAAAGTTCCAAACCTATTATTACTACTCTTCACCATTCCAAAAGGAACAAGGTGGAACTAGAAAAAGTTATTAAAGAGATCTTCAACATGGGTCACACCAAATGATCTCTAATCTCTTTGTTTCTCCTATATATTCTTGGTCAAGAAGAAGGATGACATAATGAGAATTTTCATTGATTACAGAGATACACAATTCCAAGGATTAGTGAGTTAATGAGCTTTGTAGAGTAGTACACTTTTCCAATATTGGCCTCAAATCAATGTACCATTATATAAGCGTAAGAGAGGATGATGTTCACAATACAAATTTTGGGTGTTATTATGGATACTATATCTTTCTAGTCATTTCTTTTGACTTGATAAATGCACTTGTTACTTTCTAGTCTTGTATTAATTAGCTATTTAATAAACAAATGAGAAATTTTTTGCTAATATCTTTGATGACATTCTTATCTACAACATTATTTGGGAAGACCATTTGAGGCATTAGACATTCTAGAGAAATAATTCATCTTCACAAAATAATACAAATATGATTACAGGATGACAAAGATCTTATACGAAGCATATCATCGGTGCCCAAGGTGTCCAAATATATCAACAATAAAATATAAGCAAATTGAAATTGACCCTCTCCAAAAACCTTAACATAATATGCACAATAACAACCTTAATATAATCTCTTATTTTCAAACTTTAACAACCATAACAACATCAATTGTACAATATCATTCACATAAGATGAAAAAATTATGCAATACAAGAAGAACACAAGGTTTACATGGAAACACTCACAAGAGATAACCATGACAACACATTGCTTGTATAAACTTATCTTACACATTTTACGATCACAAACCTGTAGGAGACATCAATCTACTCAATTCATAGGTTCTAATCTACTAGAGACACCAATCCCCACACTTGAGCACCAAATCAATAAGAGACACTAATATATTTGGTATGAGACACCCATCTCTTTGGGGAAGCATCAACTTCCAAATGAATAAGTATTTTCCTCAAACTACATCTTCTTTGATGGATGACAAACTCTTCCAATTTCTTCATAAAATATGATTATACATAACCTTTCTCTCACAAGTTTGATACAATTTCTTAAATGTATTTTTATCCTCAAATCTTGTATTGTCCCAAACTTAGGAGTCTCTTGTATTATAATTGAATTTTACTTTCTTGGTGGGTATTTGTTTTGTTAGATGAGTTATTTGATGTCAACAATTAGCTCAATTAGTTTGGAGGACACTTATGCCACTTCTTGAGATGATTTTTGGCTTATAATGTTTCTTCAAGAATCTTGAAGCGTCCATCTATTTTTAGTAAGCCACTCATTGTCAAGTCCATTTATCATCCTTCATCATCAATATCACTCCTCCGCTATAAAAATTTTATTTTGATGCATTTCGACCATTATTGCTACTTGAGTGTAATTGTAAACTATATTTAATTAATTTTACTAAAATTTCCTTCTCAAATAAATTAATTTATTAGACACCTTATTATTATAACTCATTGAAAAGAGATTTTTTTTTAAAGGTTGGGATGCTCAGCGACATAAACCCTCTCCAAGATGATCTACATTGATCTGAGAGATCCATCCTAGTCGATGCAATGAGATTCACTTAGGGTCTCAGCTTCGGCATAAAGGTATTTGCAGTTCTCATATTCAAAGATTAGTTATTTTCTTAGCTACCAGTTTGCGAGTTTAGGTTTGTGATTTTTTTCAAGATGAGTGTGTGCACGCTTGGAGATTCATATTTTCTCTTGTCTATTGTTATTCAAAAGAAACAAATTTATAGTTTGAGAAGAGGAAAATTGCCAACACCTTCAACGCCTCATTTCTTCCAATTATGATCCCCACTGGAATGATGTTTATCACCACCTTTTCGCAGGATATACTACTATGCAATCTAATCATAATTAGATAATGCTTAAATGAGATTTGTTAATCAAAAGGGGAATTCTACCCTTGTTAATCTAGAAATTATTTTACAGAAGAAACTTGATGATGGAGAGGAATGGTGAATGCTTTCAATATCTAGGGAGAAGAAAATGGTGGCCTAATGGTTTCCTCTGGAAAACTCAACATGGGTATGAATGCAAAGGCTTTGTAGATTAGGAATGGAAAAGAGAGAGGCAATAATCACATAATGATATTCTCTAGGTGAACTATTATGGGTATGAAGGTAGAGGCAAAGAGCGTTCAGACAGAGAAAGAAATGTGGAAAGACAATAGACACTTCCCATACCATATTACCTTGCAAGAGGTAGAACATGGGATCTAGGAAAGAATGATAGGATTTGGAAATCAAATAGACATTTTGATTTTTAGAGAAGGCATGTAGAGGATGCAAAATGGAGATAATCTGAGAAGAGAAGATCTAGACACAGAATGGATTAAAAACAATCCTCTTTGATTGGAAAGAAAGAGTCATAGGTAAATGTTCGTCTAAACCACAGTCATTTCAGGTAGGACAACATAACAACATGTGGAAACTTTAATCAAATTAATAGCAATAGGAGAGACATGGTGGATTGGAAAATGGTTAAATTTGTGTGGAAAGAAAAGTCTTATTTAAAAAAAAAAAAAAAAAACACCACAAATGGGTCAGATGGAATTGGAAAGGCTAATGAACGAGAGCTTAATATAGACAAGAGGGAAAATGAAGATGGGAGGAGTCACAATTACCTCATGAAAAAGGAAGATCTCAACATCAAACTTTTTGATGACATGGTCCTACACAAAATTAAGGATTTGCAAAATAGAGCCCTAATCTGTAAGTTTTGGAACATTTCCATTTGGTTTGATGAATTAGTTAATTAGATTACAATGGAATGGAAAGTCTTTGAGGATATTATATATTTAGATCTATCTTAACGGTTTTTAACGATTTTTTATGGTTCTTTTAAGTAAAAAAAAATGGAGATATAATATTAGAAACAAAGTGGGTTCTATTAAAATTTAGGCATTCATATGCAAGCTTGGACTCCCAAATTTAGTTTAGTTCAGGGAAGAATCAAATTTATCCCCTTTTGGATACAATTGCACAATTTGCCTCTTTAATATAGATATTCAAAGATATTAGAAATTATTGGGAACACATTAGGAAATTTTTCTAAAATTGATCTTTCAACATCTGAAGTTATTCTCTTTCCCCAAGGCTCTACTTATTAATAAACATGGAGAAAGACTCTCCAACCTCTATCAAGATTATAACTAGACATGGGGAGTGGTCTCAAAATATATTTTATGAAAATGATGAGAGGAGATATTTTTTTAAGGGAGAAAAAAGATGTTTAGATGATTCACTCTATCGACAGAAAAGGGATTCACAAGCTCACACCCTTAACTTGGATCCTCATTGTCAACCCCTTAGCAATGATATAATAAATGATAAAATTTTACTTCAATAAGTGGAATAGAGTGTAGGTTCAGTCATTCATAGAAATGAGAAGAAAGGATATTCAAAATTCTCTTCTTCTGTATTATATATCCTTGTTTTGTATGGAAATTCTACTGGAGGATTGTGAATTTCTATGGGAATAGATTAGGTATTCTTCTTGAGTATGGAAGATCACATGAATATCTCTCATCTTATAGTACATAATTTATCAAGTATAGTGGTAGATATAATTATGAGATAAGCCCATTTTAGTTACTAATATGTTATAGACTCTCATCTTCCACCATTCTAGGTTGAAGATATTCATTACCCCTGATTGTAGTAACAAAATTAGGGGGATACATGAGGGTGTGATATCAAC
This sequence comes from Chamaecyparis obtusa, assembly GCA_027943335.1. Taxonomy (NCBI): domain Eukaryota; kingdom Viridiplantae; phylum Streptophyta; class Pinopsida; order Cupressales; family Cupressaceae; genus Chamaecyparis; species Chamaecyparis obtusa. The sequence goes on from BSBK01007786.1 coordinate 809,209, forward strand.
GATAGAGGAGTTCCACAAATTCAAAAAATGTATGAGCACAAAGGGTCTTTGTGGGGCTATACAAAAGTTCCAGGTTTTTGTTGATTTCCATATCACCAATTGAGATATGGAAGCCTTTGTGCAAAAATGGTTTCTTGATACTCAAACAAAAATTATTGCAGAAATAACAAACCAAATATTGTCAGAAGGCAATTGTAGAGAAGAATTAAAGGACTATACTAACACCGCTTTGGAGTCAAGAATCAGCAAAAACCTAGTTTGTGAAGATGGATTTGACTATTGTAACATTGTAGCAACTTTGATGCCCAAAAAAGGGAAGACCCCCAAACAGTAGTAGGAAGTCAACAACCTTTTTAGATGGGTCAACCTCTTGCTAGAAAGAAGTTGATGAAAATATAGATTCAGGAAAAAGGAAATAAAAAAGATTAATGGAAAAGCTTCAAGGAAGTTCCAAATCCTTTCCTTTTCTGAACAAATTCAAAAGTTTTGATAGGAAGGATTCTATAGAGCATGAATCTTCTTTTGAAGACTCTAGAAGGAAAATCCTCATTGAGTCCCTAATGGAGGATGAAGAGACAATATCATTATTACTGTCTAGTTTTAAAAGGCAAGCCTCATTCTTGCATAATGATGGAGGTAAAGATATGAATTCAATTTCAGCAAAAAACCAGTTGCAAGTTTCAAACTCAAGGTGGCCTGCTCCCTTTAAATCTTCTTAAAAGAAAGTGTCCTCGTATGAAAAAGAAAGTATTGAAGGGGGAAGAACAAGGAGTGAGAAAGGAAGAAAATATTAGAGGGTCGGGTCTGGGGATTAACAACTTAGATAAGGAGGAAAGATTACCCATGGAAATGGAGGTGGTCTATTTTTTATTCGGGCTAACAGATCAAGAAAATTTTTTGATGAAGGGAGAGATGGAACTAAAACAAAATTTCTTGGAAAGGATGCTTGATTCAGAAGATGAGGTTCTGGAGGAATTGGACAATTTTCTAGCATTTGATGAAGAGCCATTGAAACCTTCTAACAAATAAAATCAATAATTAGGTCTCTGGACATCATTAACATGTTTGTTAGAGCTAGATTGTGGATCAAATTTAAATAAAAAAGGGGAAGGAAATCTTCAAAAAGCTTGTAGAAATTAGATGGTGAGGATTTGGACCAAATGAAGATTACCTCATTTTGGAATTAGTAGTAATTACAAATGAAAAATATGTTAGTAGTTTTGTAGGTATATTTGGAGAGGTTTTTATGATTCGATAATGTCATTAATACCAGAAGATTGATTTAGTCACATCATCATCCCTTTAGGAGATTACAATAATGGAAGATGGAAAATATTTCATCAATTTTGAAGGAAAAGTTTGAGTAATTTTACAACTTGATGAGCATGATAGTTTAATACAAGAATGGGGAGTAGCTTGGATGAAATACATCTCCATATTCTGTATTAAAAATTCAAAATCATAATTGTTGCATATGGGGATTTTGACATTAATGTCTTGTTATAAATGATTTAATTTCTTGTCAGGTCCTCTAAAGGACCAAATATGGAGCACAACTGGCCAAGGATTTGAAATTATAGTGATGTCCTTTGGTAGCATTATTTTTAAATAAGGTGAGTTTTTGACTAGACACCTCACATGTGATGTTATGGGGGAAAATGTATAATAACACTTGCTAATCCTTGAGGCTTTATCATTTCATTTGTAGTTTTTTTGGTTTCATTTTCTTTTCATTTTTTAGCATGGGAAGCATTTGCCCTTTTCCTTGCTTGGCATAGATTCACAGGTTTTCTCACTGCAAATGGAGTTGACTCTTCATTTTTTACCAACAAAGAGCTTAAGGCAAATGAGATCATGTGACGTCTGTTGATCTGTGATCTGGGCACGAAGGATTAAGGTGGGTCCGCTGTCAATTTTGTTGCGACGTGTGCACTCTTCATTGGCTGCGAGCAGTGATAGGGATGTTCTTGGTGTGCCAGTTGTCAATGGGACCTATTTTCTAACGGGTTCGCGGTCTGTCACATGATCTCATGAGCCATTTTCATGCTATGCGATCATGCGAAAAACCCTTTATGTCGAGCTCACAACGGCGGTAGTTATGTGGCAAGGTAAAGGGGTGACGTGGCAGTGTGTCACATGTTCACATAGCCCTTTTCCTGGCTATGCGATCATGCGACAACTGTTAAGAGAATGTCGCGGTTGCGGAGTTGTGAGGTGGATCCATGGTGCCAATGCTGCTGAGGTGCTAGATTGTGATTGGTTGCTGGCTGGTAATGTGACCGAGGACCTTTCAAAGGGGTTTTGTGACTGTTGACCACGGCTGAGAGACTGCAGTCGCATGATCGCAAGGGTTAATAAAGTGCCTTGCGATCATGCGACTAATCTAAAATGTAAACTAGGATTCCTGGGGCGGTTAAGTAGATGACCGCGCGACTGCGCAACTAAAGATATATGGTTAAGTTGCCGAGCCTGGGAAAGTAAGGATCTGATGGCAGAGGTGTAAAGTTGGCTTGATTTTGATTGCTAGCTATTGACATGTGTCTGGCGTCATCAAGTGACCGTTTGTTTTCAAATTTGAATTTCTTGAGAGGGTTTTTCACCAAAAAGGACTGGTTTTAATTGTTTCTTCGACTAGATTTGATTTGGTTGGTGGCGCCAGTTGTTGCAGACTACTTCGGGGGTCTCTGTGGTTGATTGCATGATGTTTTTGTACCCGGTGAAATCTGGTTTTGTGCTCAAGGCATGTTGCAGGTGGCTAAAAGGATGGATTGATATAGATTTCCATTGATTTGCAGTACTCTCCTAGAAGTCTATTATAAAATAAAGCTGAATTAAATGCTGCAGGTGGGGGTACAAATCTGGTCGCATGATCGCAAGAGTGGAAGGGATGCCTTGTGATCATGCGACAAGGCATATGCAATAACAGCAAGGACTGGTGGGTAAAAGCACAAAGCTGTGTCACATTTTAGGACAACTTATCAGCATAGCTGAATTTGAGTATTTCTAACTAAAATTATTTTTTGTCAAACATATGGTCTAGCTAGATTCATTCTAGCTAAGTTAGATAAGTTCTTCACCTTTTCCAATTGGAAGTATCTATTAAAAACATATTTTATAACAATTACTAAAGAAATAAAATTATTTCAAAAAAGCGATGTTTCAATAAATCTTACTCTTTTTAATGATATTTTTTTACAAATATAAAAATACCCCTTTTTAGAGCACAGAGTCAAGATTATCATCATATAATTTTTATAATATTTTAATTAGATTTAATATATTATAATTTCAAAATACTCCAAGTAGGTATTTTAGCATTTGAGAACGAGATGCTTCAAAAATAGAAAAAAATAGTAAAGCTTATCAAAAAAATTGAAAATTTATATTTAACACTAGAGGAGAGAGTTATCTTCAAGAGTGTGTAATTTATTTTCTAAATGGTGTAGATTTGACAAGGGAAATTTGACGCGAGATGAAAACTGTCGATTTCAGGTATGTTCGACTTTGAGTAGTTATATTAGAGAAAATATACATTGAAAACTAATTTTTCTTCTTTTCTGCACTAGCTATACATTTTATCTATGACATATTTTGAAATCAAAGGAAAAAAAGATTATTTGCATATACTTTTTTGTTGCGAACAAGACCCTCATTTTTCAGCAAGTAAAAAATGGACTTGAAAAATTTAAAAACTATGTGAATTCTTGTTCAAAAATAAAAATAAAAAATATAGGCATAAACTTCATCCACTTTTACACATTTCATTAGTTTACATCATCTCCAAATTTTAAACATAAATACCATTTTTATGTTGTTTAAGTTAAAAAATTTGTGTGTTGTTGACCTTTTCCTTTATAAAAGTGTGACACAGCTTTGTACTTTTACCCGGGTTGCATGATCTCAAGGAAGGAAAGGATGCCTTGCGATCATGCGACAAGGCATAGAGAGAAGGCTGTAGTAGATGGGGAAGGTCAATGACAGGACATGGAAGATTAAAGATGCCCTGCTGGCATCCACGTGCGCCAACATTAGCTTCCCTTTTTTGTGATGATTCTAATGAGGATATTGATTGGATATACAGCTTCAAATATGATGCCTGGATGGATGGGTTGGGGAGTCCTCATTCTTTAGACAATGAGGAGGATGATTCAGAAGGTACCAACACATCCTCTCATGAGGAAGATGAATCATCTGAGGGAGAAGATAAGGAGGAAGAGAATGCAAAGCAGGAAGAGGCTGATGAAGAGGAAATGGATGAGAACGAGGAGGAAATCAAAAGTGAAGTTAATGAAGAAGACCTGGATGCAGAGGACATGGTAGAAGGGAGCTCTAAGACCTCTGAGAATGATACAACATCTCCTTTTCTATAGCTTTGGGGTGTTGTCTCACAAGTTCCTCTGAGTTTTGATATTTTGTTTTTAGAATTTGAAACTGTTGGACTTTGATAGAATCGTAGACTATTATTTATATTGGTGGTAGAGCTTTGTTGCTCTTCGATTTCCATCTACAAACATTGGACTGGTTTTAATGGTAGTTAGTTTCTTAGATACTTTAATATTTTCATGTACATTTTACTGCTGTTTATCTTAATACAAAACTCTGGCTTCGACCTTTATTGATAAAAAAAAATGACATTCTTGGGTGAGGTTACTCAAGAAAGATGGAGCAGGATAATTAATGAAGATGTATATGATGTTACATTCACAACAGTACAAATAATCATGGGGAAGGCATTCATATTGGCTGACTACTTTTGTTACTATACTCTTGGTTATGGGTATGCCTAAAATAGAGCCTTTTCAAATTTGTAGAAGACTTTTTGATAATATATTGTTAGGTGACATGGAGAGGACTGTGAAGAATGTGGATGCTAATTTACAGGTTCCTTATCCTGAGGATTATATCTATGAAGAGGGGTTGGGCATTCAATGGACTTGGAGTTTTTGAAGAGGCCTATTTTAACATTGAGGGATGAAAAGGGGTTTGAGAGCCATAAACCAGTAATAGTAAGAAATGTGGAACTTCTACAAAGATGGGTTGGTTTAAACGAGACTACGAGATTCAACAAGTGAATGAACTATCTTATAGACAAAGGTTTTTCTCCTCCTTATTTGAGACTGGAAATAGTAGTAGGTGAGAAGTTGGAGGAGGATAATTCTGACAATAGAAAAAATCTGAAGCCAAAGAATAAGAGGAAGATTGGACATAGAAAGGTTATGAATGCATCTGGTAATTCATTTTCTTCGTCACCTCACAATGCAACTTGTTCTGCAGATGACAGGTCATGGAAGGTGAGCCACAGAAGAAAAAGATTGGGAAGTTGCTCCAGACCAATCTTAGTAGAATGATGAAAGTTTAGATGGCTACATTTGAGAGCTTGCTATCCCAAATAAGGAAATCCTCTATAATTTTGGTTAAACTTTTAAATTGGCTTGTTTTGAATTAGATAGTGTTTAGGGATGGCTTGAAGTCTATCTTCTTGCTGAAGCTCACATTTTCATAGACATATTATTATCCTACGCGGCTCTATGGCCTGGATATGGCTTTTGTTGTCGCAATTTACTTTAATACTGTATTTTCTTATACTTTTTACCTTTAACACCGTAATTCTCTTACTTTTTTAGTTTAATATAATCTTTGGCTTTAGCCTTTTATTGATTAAAAAAGAAACCAATTTATAAACAAAAAAAAAAGAAAGTCTTGGTTTGGTGTAAAAATTTGTGGTTGAATATTTCCAAAGGGGCTTCAAATGTAGTGGAGAACAAATGAATACAATATAAAAATAGATGAAAAAAAAAGAAAAGAGAAAAGAATGAAAAATAATAAGAGTGCACTAGAAGATAAAATGAATAAAGATAAGACTTGGAACACTAAGATATTTTACTTAGTAACTTCACTTTTATTGTCTGAAGTTGGACATGTCTTTAAGGAGATAACCTCATGTCCCCATGTTGTTTCTTAAATGAATTTTCCACTTAAATTTAAGCAGTAGAGTGTTCCCATGTAAAATAAAAATTGCGGGAGAAGGAAAAATTTAGAATCTTTTCCTATTTTTTGTGAAGCGGATATTTTTTAACAAATGAAAATAAGTTGTGGGAAAAAAGGGGGAGCTACAAATAAGAAGAAACTTCTTATTGAAAAAAGTGACACATGTCTTCACCATTTTTCTGGACCATCTCCCTTTCATTTGCCTACAATTTTTTTTTGCATATTTATTTGCAACAAAATGACTAGAAATTTGATTTAAAAATAATAATATTTAAGATGCTGCATAAAATTAAGCCCCAAACATTACCGTCCATGCGGCCACCAGCTCCACAAATCGTGCCACAAAAAGTTGAGAAATTGTTGCTAGCAAAAATAAGCTAAGCAATGGCATGCTGACCTGCCCTAATACTATGTTGTAAAGAGTTATTTGGAGGCAATTAAGTGATGATGTCCAGTGAGAAGTTCATAGAGAAAGTTTAGAATGAGACTTGTTTTGGATTTAAGTTTTCCACAGTTTAAGATTTTGTGAATTGTTAATATATGAGCATTTGATTAATTTTCATATTATTTCTTGTTTGAAAAGTTTCCAGAGAATGATGTTATATTTTATTGATAAATAGTAATATCCTAGACACCAGAAGTGAATAATATCCTTGAGCATTCAACTATGTTTTTTTCTCAAAGAAATCATGATGCCAAATGAGACTTTTAACTAAGTATGGGATCATTCCTAGTAGAGGTGAAGCTTTAATATAATAGTCAAATTTTCAATTCAATATGTTGATGCTTCTCATTTGGGGTGATTGAAAATTGTATGTAAAGGTCAAAATTTAAATGTCAAACATAGTTTTTTTTAATAGTTTATTCCTTAGAAACTAATGCACAATAACATATTTCTTAATATATTGTGGTATTTACAATCATTTCTAATAAAAAAAGATCTATTGTAATATCCTAGTTATTGTAAATATCATTTATATGCTAAACCCACAAAATATCACTATTTCAAATATACCAAAGCAAATTGCAATCTGAAATTTATACCCCTGCAATCAAATATACCTTTCATGCTCACCATATGAAAAATGTTTGACAAATATACTTAGATGAAAGATTGAAAAGCTTGGGATAAATTCTACAGGAGCATCTTACAAATCTATATATTATTTCTCTCACAAATTTCCTCTTGGACAATGCACCATGTACACCCTCTTCACAAAATGCTAACTTCCAAGAGTATGTTAATACCAACGAAGCAAGTGTTTACACTAGGTCTACTATAGCCCTAATGATCTCTTGTCAAAAATAGGAGAGAAACTCTATAGAACTCATCATCAACATCCCTTTTATTTCAAGGTAAGAATGTATATTTATGGTAGAAGACACACTCACTAAATGTTCTTATTATTCCAAGTGACCAAAAATGGATGAATTGTTTTTTAGAACATAGTGAGTTATAAAGATAGCAGGTTCCCTAGTCTACTTTGATAAGATATTTTTTATTTAATGAAGACTAAGTTGACACTCAACATGTATTATCAATTTAAAATGGATGGAAAATAAGAGATTTAACATAAGTGTCCATTAGGGGTATTTCAGAATCTATATAAGAATAAATCATACAACATATATTAAATGACTATCTAGAGAATTGTTCCTACAACATTTCCCACTATATGTCCATTTTTAAGACTCTATTTGTAGTTTTATATAATCATGGAAGTACACCATTTGTTGATTTGGTCATCATATATAGTAGGGTTTCAAGAGTCAAAGAATTGGTCAAATGGAGTGAATAAATTTTGGAGTCACTCAAAGAAAAAATTCATAAACATAAAAATATTAAAAACTATATGCAAATTAATATAGCAGTATGTATACTTTGAAAATATGGTTTTCCTAATACTTCAACAATATATGTAATCAGAAAATGGTGAGTAGGAGCAAGAGCGGGATCACAGAGCGACTGGGGAGCAAAGGTGTATGGGTGGGAATTCAGAATTCAAACCCTCCTGTGCGTGGGAAAGGGATTCCTGCCAAACTTGATCCTTCAGGAGATGCAGGGTCTTTTGCCTCTAGGGGAATCCCTATGGAACAAGCTAGCGAGGAAACTGATAACAAAGACCAAGATGGCCCTACAGATAGCGGAGACCCAGGAGGGGGTCCCATTTCAGGCCTGGATAAAGTTAAATGGTCCTCTTTATTCAGGATTAAGCCTACAGGTAAGTCAAGCTTTCCTTCTATTAAGGTTACCTCTAACTTATCTGAAGGGTGATATGCTATATCTATCCCAGACCAAGTCATTGACCATAACATCAAATCTATGGAAAATTCTTTGGTTGGGCGTTTCAGAGGGGTCAGACCTAATATTGAAGTCATCCATGCTTTTGTTAAGAGAAAATGGAATCTCAAAGGACAGGTTGATGTCATTGCTATGCATAAAGGCTCTTTGTCTTTTTTCTTCTCCTATGAAGAAGACAGGTTGCAGGCTATTAGCAGTGGTTCTTGGTGTATAGGAAGAAGTACTATGTTCCTCCAGAAGTGGTATCCTAACATGGTCATTAATGAGGATTTCATTGTTCAAATTCCCATCTGGGTTAGACTAATATTGGAATGAGGATGTTTTTGGTGGAATTGCTAGATCGTTCGGAGAACTTCTCTCTATTGATCATGTCACTGTCTCTAGGAACAGACTGATTCATGCTAGGATCTGTGTGGGTATAGCACCGGAAGCTGATATGCTTGAGCAAATAGAAATGGAATCTAAGTTAGGGAAATGGGTTCAAAAACTTGAATATGAAATGATCCCCTTTGCGTGTTTCAAATGTAAGAAGGCTAGACACTGGGCTAAACAATGTCCGTATAACATTATTAATAAATTTCAATAGAAAAAGGTATGGAAGCCCAAAGATAAAAATGGGGACTCCTCTGAAAAAGAATCAGGACCTAAGACTAGTGACATATCTATAGTTGACAAGGAGGACAAAGGGGAAAGTAATAATGAATCTTTTAATCCTGAAAAGGAACAATGCCCCAATCCAAAAGATTCATAAAGGGAAAAGGATAAATCAAACCCTTTAGATGAACCCATGACCTCTCAAAGTGGGTTTGTTCAAGACACCATGGAAACCCAACAGGGTGACAACCCTCTGAGTCAAGAACCAAAAGAACTCATGCGACAAGAGAGTAGTACTCTAGGTAATCAAGATATGGATTTGGGTCAAAATATCAAAACTCCTACCAAAGAGGAGGATCCTCCTTTTAATGACGCTCAACAAGATATTGTGCTTGAACCAGGATTATCTGACATTACTCAAATTGCTCCACTACAAGCTTCACAGGAGGAAGGAGAAAAGGATTCTAATTGGGGGTGTATCATCTTAAAATGGAAGCACTTCCATGATAAGAGTGTTTAGCCCTCCGAGTAAGTGGTTTAGGGTCATGTTAAGTGCAGAGAAATTATTCCTCTATTATGAACACCTCTATTCTTATCACCAATAATGACATCTTCAGAATGATTAATCCTTACATACCTTGGAGTTTTTGGTATAGGATTTATAGAAGACCCTTCGGTGTTAATATCCACTTCATTTTCTTCTAGTTCTCTATGTTCTTCTAGTCCATTTTGATTCTAATTTTGTATTTCCATAATTTGATTGTCATCTTGAGTCATTTTATACCTATAATTCATTTATGATCTCTACTCATTCTCATCAACTTTGACATTTTCACTTTCAACAATCTTCTTTTGTCTATATTTATAAAATTTATATGCCTTTCTCTTTGTATAATAACTAAGAAATATTCATTTATCACTTCTAGGATCAAACTTTATAACATCTTCATCCCTCTTAATGTAGCATTTACTTCCAAAAATTCTAAAATATTTCACTATAAGAATATGAACATACCAAATTTTATAAGGAGTCTTATTAGTTCCTTGCTTAATCTGTACCTGGTTTAAAGTATATACCGCGGTGCACATTGCTTCTCTCCAGTAGATCTGTGGTACTTTTCCTTCAATCATCATAGTCCTAGCTTTGTCTAGAATAGTCTCATTCCTTCGCTCAGCAACACCATTCTGATGTGGGGTTTTGGGTACAAAAGTATGTCTCTTTATCCCATGTTCTTCACAAAATGCATAAAAATTATCAGATGTAAACTCTCCACCTCTGTCTGATCTTAGACATTTCAATCTTCTTCTGAATTATGTCTCCACCAGTATCTTGAATATCTAAAATTTCCAAAAGGATTCTAATTTCTCCTTAAAAAATGTAACCCACATCATCCTTGAATAGCCATCATCCTTTAAATGTGACCCGCATAGATCCTTATGCACTAAACCCAACAATCCATTTGAAGAATATGTCTTATTCTTGAAATCTAGTTAGCTTTCCCAATTGACATTCTTTGCACATATTTTTAGGCTTTAATGGTTTAGGAAAATCTCTCACAGCACGAGTAGTTCTAATCTTCACCATATTATCAAATTTCACATGACAAAGTCGTCTATGCCATAACCAACTATCATTAATCTTAGCAATCAAATATTTATTCTCAATAGTTCTCAAACAAAATAGATTACCAATAGTTTGTGTACTTGATGTAATAAGCTTTCCTATACTTCCAATGATTTTTCATATTCCATCCATGAATTCCAATTTGTAACCTTTATCCAATATCTTTCCAACACTCAAAAAGTTATGACTTAAACATTTGACATACAAGACATCATTAGTATTGTTTTTACCATCAAGAGTAATAGATCATTTTCCTTTAATCAAATAAGGACCATTGTTACCAAATCTAAAAATACCTCCATCATAGTCCTCAAGATTCACAAAATTATCTTTGTCACCAGTGATATGATGTGAGCATCCACTATCAATGACCCATTCATTTCTTTTAAAAACTCTTGAAACTAATTCTTTTTCTTCATTAGGATTATTTTCTATAATAATAATAAATGAAATCTATTCCTCACTAGCAAAAAAATCATCATCAGTCACACCTTCTTCAACAACATAAAAAATTTTATGATCCTTAGAATTATGTTTCTTAGATTTGTCTCTAACATCCTTGTAATTCTTGTTCGGACATCTAGATGCAATATGACCAATCTTATTACAATTGAAACATTTCAAAGGTAATCTTCTTTCATACTTAACAGAGCCCTTAGGTAGTCTTCTTGCAATCAAGGATTCAAATTCATCAATCTTCCTTTATTCTTCAATGATCTCTTCCTAATCCTTAGCATAGTATTTTAATTTCATCTTTGTAGAGATTTCTCCCTATTCATACTTGGTCACACTAGCTTTGAATGTAGTTTCAACCTTCAGAAGCTCCTTACTAAGTGTAGTCATATAATAGGCACAAAGTATTCCAACAAAATCTTCTCTTGAAATAGGTCTTATGGTTCTCAATTATTCAATAGAAGCAAACTTCTCACTGTAACATGTAGGAAAATATCTCATAATATTGTCAACAACTTCATTATTTGTCAAGGTTCCTCCAACACATCTGATTTCACAGACCAGATCATTCACTCTTTGCAAATAAACTGAGGTAGTCTCTCCTTCACTCATTTTTATGTCTTCATATTTATCTTTTAGTCCCTACAACTTAGCTTTCTTAACATAAGTATTACCTTCATAAATAGTTTATAAGTTTGTCCATATCTCATGTGTAGTCCTCAATCCATAAATGTGTGAATATTATGAATCTGATAAGGTGTTGATTAGTGCTTCTCTTGCTAATATGTTCTCCTTAAATTTGTTCTTTTCATCTACAATAGCATTTGTTAGGTCATTCAAAATAGTATAAGGTTTCTTAGTGACCTTCCAGTATTAATCTCATATTCTCATGCATATTAGGTAGGTAGTCATCTGATCCTTCCAAATCAGGTAATTTTTTTAATCAAACATCAGACTCTCTCTTATCATACTTGCCATGACAGATCTCCTTCAAGAGGTCAAGTTTTTTTAAAAAAGGACTTAGCTCGGATACCAATCATTAGGCCCAAAAGGAGGCAAGAAAAAATGAAAGGAGGGGGGGGTGAATTAGTTGTGTGTACGTAATTATTTAATTTCACTTTCTAAAGCCACTTTGATTTAAAAGATAAACAATAATGCAAGATCCACAACACAAAGCACATAACACAAATATTTTTTCTCGAGAAAACATGGTTAAGGAAAAACCCTGGTGGGAGTCAAACCCACAAGATAAGTGTACTCTATTAAAAGTACTATTTGATTAAGAGAAAAATAGAGAACAAAAGGATTCACTTGCAACCATAGGCTTACAACCCAATATATAGGCTCACTTCCCAGAGCTCACTGCTCACAGTACAATCTCAGATCTGGCCCTTATTTGGGTTCACCAATCTATCTTCAATTACAATGAGGTGGACATATAGTCCTTTACAATCAAACTGATAGATAACATCTCCTATTCCAAAATAGTTCCAATGGAGTACAAACTCCACCTTAAGTACAAAACACACATATACACAATCCTCTCTTTTGCATACATGCCCTGAATTACAAAATGAACTCTCATTTATACATATTATAAAGAATAATCACTTCTACTAGGTTGGCTAAGACCTAATACAATAAAAGATATAAACATTCTTCTCAATCTCTAATGCAATCCAAATCAAGTTGGCTAAGACTTAGATATGACCCAAATATTCATCCTTAAACATGCATAAGTGCTACTAAAACAACATTAAGAATCACAACACGTTACTTCATCAAGTCGAATAGGACCTAAATGAAGAAACACCAACACAATACCAAAGCAACAAATCCGATCATCTCAACCAATGTGAACCGACAACATGATCATTACATGATCCAAGAACAATGACAAGCAACATGAATACCATCCAGAACCTTCACATCATCTCCAATACTAAATCCAAACTCATCTTTATCTCTGATCAACAGGAACACTAAGATACCAAATTCTAACATAACAAAAGATAGCTTTTTGTACTCTAAATCATGAACAACACTATATGTGAACATAATGATAAGAAAACATGCAATCACCAGCTTTATAACCTATGAAACATCAAATCGGAGTCATACCAAATCAAATACTCATCCACTATTAACAGGAACACTGTGACACCAGTAACCAAAAACTCGATCATATATTACTCAAACTGTTGAGCCAACTTTTGCGAACCTCTGTAGATGATCTACGAACATCTGAGAACAATATCTCACCATCGCATCTTAAGATCTTCAACATAACAAATGAACAACTAAAATTCTCCTTACCAAACATCTTGAACGTATTGTCTAAGACAACAACAAGTAAGTTGAGATCAATGACAAAACATTAATGTCAGCACACTCAAACTCAAAACTTTGACATTGTCAACAATCTTCCAAAAATCCCATGTTGGACAATTCTAATTTTTTTGAAATATGTCCCTTGCACTACAATTGAACTTGCACGGGAAATAACATTCCAAGGTAAGACATACATACATACAATATTTTCAGGGTACAAGATATAACATTTTCAAGGATCATGTAGAAGTTTTGGTTCACAAGTAATAAATTTCTTGAGGTAACCTACATAAATTTTGAAAAATATATTATACATTGCATCAATTTCAACCAAATATATACTTAAAACAAATTAAAAATATATATTCAGATTTAGATAACTTCATCAATATAGCATTGAACCTACAAGAAACAACATTCCATCACATGTTTTTGCTTTTGTTAACTTCATCATCTCTTTTGTGCAACACAATAAATAATGACTAACATCTTCTACGTTTCCATCTTCTGTGATGACTGCAAAATATCTCCTACAACAAATTTACATGGAGAACTCAAGTAAAAAAATTAGAACTACTTTCAACTTTTACACACACACACACACAAAATATATATATATATATATATATATATATATATATATATATATATATATATATATATATATATATATATCTATATCTATATATATATATATATATCTATATCTATATATATATATATATCTATATATATATATATAGATATATATATCTATATATATATATATATAGATATATATATATATATATAGATATAGATATATATATATATATATATATATATATATATATATATATATATATATATATATATATATATATATATATATATCTATATCTATATATATAGATATATATATATATATATAGATATATATATATATATATATATATATATATATATATATATATATATATATATATATATATATATCTATATATATATCTATATCTATATATATATCTATATCTATATCTATATCTATATCTATATATATATATATATATATATATATATATATATATATACACTTTTGAAGTTATACTAGATCGACATGTTTAAAAGTAACTAGACATTATGTAAATGTGTGCACTATATAAGCATGTGATATAAATATGCATACCTATTTTAATCAATGTTGACAAATGATTATAATCATTAGAAAGAAAATGAATGTCTTCAAATATTTCATCCTCATCTTTTTCATATGTCTATGCAAATATACATGCAAAATATTGAAGCATATCAAGTATGCATTCCATTTGCCAAATGCTATAAAATGATAGATCTTTCAATGTCGTATCTATAAAATATTTCATATCCCAAAAAATAACCAAACACAAATTATGTAATTCTTCATATTTGTGTTTGATAATTCTCCTCTCTAAAATTCTATTAGACATTATCAACTTGCCTTCTGGATAGCTATCTTTCTTTTTTGGTTCTTCATGCCTCTTTCTTTTTTAAATCTGGCGACAAAACAAAAGAAAAAATAAGGAAAACCTACTCCATCTCCCTTGTTGCATGCTTATTAAATGAAAAGGATTGAAGCATATTCCCACTCCCATAACTTGTAAATTTCTAAGTTGTTGTAATGACCTACCCCTGTTTGCCACTAAATTTTTTGCACTTTCCTTTCTTCTAGATTACTTGAGAATTATGTCAAACAGTTGGAATACATGCTCTGTTACCACTATAATGTGTAGCTCAACTATTGCCTCATTTGTTTTAAATGTAGCAATGGTTTTTGTCTTGAATAAAATATGATAACAAAAACACATGATACTTGTAACGACAAATGCTTAAATGTTTATATTATTTAAGAAAGCTTCTAGATTCAAAAAACAAGATCATAAATGCATTACATTGCCAATATAATGCATGAAAACTAGTGTTTAATGTTATCATACATACTGTCAAGATGTTGACCTAGTCTATGAGTTGTTGCTAACAAAAATCAGACAATGTGTATCTCAAAAAACCCTCCAACTAGCTGCAATCTGCAGTAAAAGGGTTTGTATTCCTTTCAAATCTGCACCTTACACCATTCAATTATCCTACAAATTTGCTTCCCAAATCACTGTTTCAAACCTAGCACGACTCCTATTAAGCATGCACAACACACATTACTTTAAGAACTACTATTGTGCAAGAACACATTACTTTAAGAATTACTATTAATCTATTCATTACTAATTAATTTCTCTAATTCATCTCGCATGGTCACTTCTTTAGTTTGACAAGAATCTAAAGTTCATCATCTATTTGGATAAAGGTTTTATCAATTTTGTTAGCGTAACTTTGGTTGAGTGAACCTAAAGTGACCGTCTCTCTTTTATTTATTATCATTCTAAAAAATAAAGTAATATACAATAAAAGATACCACCTCCCTTTTATCTATGATCATTATAAGAAAACAAGATACTACACAATAAAAGATGGCCATCTCCCTTTTATATATTTAATCACTTTGAAAAAAAAAGATACTACATAATAAAAAATAATCGTCTCTCATTTATCTACGCTCATTCTAAGAAAATAAGATACCACACAATAAAAGATAACCATCTTTCTTAATTATATATAATCAATTTAAGAAAATAAGATACTACACAATAAAAGATAAACATCTCTCTTTTATCTATGCTCATTCTAAGAAAACAAGATACTACGTGCAATAGAGTTACCATCTCTCTTCTATCTGTAATGATTCTATGCTTGAATAAAGCTTAAAGTTTACTTAGATAATCATGCATGCTCACAATAAAGAATGCAGATATAAGATGTCATACATTCATAACTATCAAAACTTAATTTCCTTCTAACCTGAACAATTTATGCAATATTCAACAATCTGATACAAATGATTCATAATATTAGATCAGTAGATCTACACAAATCTTTATTGTATTACATCACATATATGACATTACTACAACCAAACACATCATATTTTTCACAATCTTATAACTCTCACCTTATAAAAACATAACAAAATTATGATAATAATACTAATATAATCTTTCCATATGTGCAAATCATACTAGATTATTTAATACTAGATTATTTATTTTGAGAAAAGTTCAAGCGTTTCTCTGTGATAAGATGAAGAGCAAAGTGTCATTGCAGCAAATAAAGGTATTAACAGCAATATCCCCGTCCCTGACCACAGGCTCCAATGTCAGCATCGCAGCAGACATCATAATAGTCACAATCAAAATCGTCAGAGCAGGGATCATCGCAGGGATTATCCTGCGCTACTGCCATGCCCACCAATAATAATACCAATGCCATTGTTATTATTAACACCACGCAAAACAATTCATTGCCTTTCCCATTTTCTTTCATGTTGAAGAAATTCTAATCCAATCCAATTTATAGAGTGGAATCACAATGGAATCCGCCTCTGTTTGGACTGGAGTTCCAAAGATTCTTCCTTCTTCTCTAAAGATTTAATCTAGAAATATGTGAAAATTGTCCAAAATCATCTAGACATGATCAGCACATTGCATACATGCAAACTAAGGCTATTTAAATTATATAGATTAAAACCTAGGAATACCCGTCTCAAGCATAAGCCCAACATACATAGTTTTTTAAACATAGGAGTGGAATTTGAAATTACACTAAAATTCTAATTAAATAAAGAGAGGAATCTTGGCTATCTAGTCACAACCATGATCCTAATGCATGTGTATCACCTAGTAATCATGGTAAAATTCATGTTCATGTTTGATGTTTCTTATTTATTTTGAGGTATTTTTAAATACTACCTTAGAGAAAATCTTTAAGTCTATCAAATATGATATTATTGTTTAGTAGTCTATTTATCTAAGAATCTACCAAGTAGAATCCAAAGATCATTGATGGTTAAATTTGTGGGTGTAGAGTGAGATTGCAATTGTGATATGGATCTAGAACTTTGAAATCAATCTAGTATGTAACAAGGAATAATATTTTAATTTTATCTATGTATGTGACTATCTAGAAAATTTCAAGATTCTAGAAAGACAAATCACATTATTTTCATCTATTAACATTTATTCTTCAATAAAAAAATTGAATAATATCAATGGGTAAGTGCACCAAGATGGGGGACCAAAAAGATATACAACCTTTTTTTTGGGCCCCCATCAAGCCATTTGGAGTGTGCCAAAAAGTCGAACATAGGAAAAAATATAGTCTCACTGTCATTTTGTGTGCATTCTCCCTTTTCCATCTCCTCCAAACTACACTCACCAAAAGAAGAAATTAAACCGTCAATCCTATAGCTTACACTGTCAACTATAAATCCAATACCCTAAACCCTATTCCTTATGTACCCAAAACCCTATACTAATACTCCTAACCCTATAATCAATAACCTCAACCCTACACCCTAAACCCTAAAACTTATACCCTACACTAAACAAATAATGAGACAAACGAACAAAGAGAGCCAAAGGAGCAAGAGATTGAGGAAGCTCAGTAGACATGGAGTCAAAGACCTAGCCCAAGATAGGGGATAGAGGAGAAGATAGTTGAGAGACCTATAAAGGGAGAGAACTCAATGATATGGGGTTTTAAGGAGGGATGGGGAGATAGAGAGGGAGAGAGGAAGAATGAGAGGGAATGTCCTAAATAAGGGAGGGAACTAGAGAGGATACATATAGAGAGATAAAATAAAAAGTATTGATAGAGGAGTAAGAAGATATGGAGTGAGAGGTAGATATGGAGGGAGTAAGAGACCACAAAAGAGAGGAGATAAAAGGGAAGAAAGATGAGAGACCTATAGGGGGAAGAAGAGGTGAGATGAGGTTTTAAGGAGGGAGGGGGAGAGAGATAGGGAGAGAAGAAGAAAAGGAGGGGAGATCAGAGAGAGAGAGAGAGAGAGAGAGAGAGAGAGAGAGTTTGGGTAGAGATAGAGGTAGAGAGAGAAGAAGAGAGGGGGGTGAAGAAAATGATAGATATGAGGGTAAGAAGGGAAGGCAAGGTAGACATGATGAAAACCTAGAGATGTGAGACATATAGAGAGAGAGAGGGGGGGTGGATTCTAATAAAAATAAATTCTTTCATAGATCTCTTATCTTCTACTTGACTCTAATATCAAGAGGGTATAAATTAAGAATTTTCCAAAGCTTTGTAATTAAAATTCCTTTCACAAATATCCAACTTTTATAAGACATTGTGTCACCTTGTATTAGTATACATAGGTGATAAATAGCTTTAAGGTAGTCTGTTTGACCTTGATGCCTTTTTTTTACCTCATCATCTTTTTAAGATACTAATAATTATACAAATAAGAACACAAATACGTTATAATTTTCTCCTTAATCTAGCCCTAGCCATTAACTGAACTAATCAATTAATAATATCAGATTCCACAATCCATTTTTAATGCGACTATGTGTTTCTGGATTTGATTGTGTGTAGTTTTTTTTATCAACGTTTCAAATCACACTTCGTGATCCATCATCAGGTGAAAGAGAGTGCAAGAATTGTAAGAAAAGTCATACACAATCAACTACACACAATCAAATCTAGAAACACATAGTTGCATTGAACTAATCAAATTCACCTTATTCCTCTTTGTCATCTAGACTTATTATCTTCATTCACAAGATAACTTAATTAGATGAAGCTAGAAAAAATCCATCTATCTTTTATGGGTTTCTTTGAATAGCCTGATCCAATATCATCATATCCAACCCTTTAAACCCCACCTCTTCTTATTCTAGAACTATTTTTGAAGAAACATGACTTACTATTTTGATACAAAATGCTTTCCTAGCCAATCCATGAACCATTGGTTCATATTAATCTTCTTCATGAAGTAACATTAAACACCTAGTTCTATCATCTTTGTCCCACTTTATATAGTTTTGCAATATGTTATTGTTATCTTTGTAGGGAATTTATTAAGTTAAATTATCTTAGCTAGTATCTCTCTACATGTCTTTTATTATCAAATCTTATTCCCTACTACAAATTTTAAACCAAAAAATTCACTCCATTTACGCGGGGGATAATTCTCATCTTTATTGAACCTTTCATGTAATAATTTATTACTTCAACCTTTTGTTTTCAAAATCTAATTGAAATTATTAATTGCATCCTTTCATACTAAATCATCTCCCTTATCTTTGAGACTTTGAGTAGAATTCTATTCTGATGATTAATTCTACTACATCTTCATATGCAAAGGAAGAATTCTCATCTATTTCTAATATAGTTTGAGAGGTTTTAATCCTAAAGTGAGACACTCGATTCATTTCTTTTATGTCAAGGTTTCTTCTATCTTCTTAGCCACATTTCTAAATCATTGTTCATAATATTTTATAGGTTCTTGCTTAGTTTTTCTCATCATCCATATTTTATTTATGTTTTTGTTCATATATTAGGTGAATGGAAATGGGTTATTAATTTAATGTAGTGTGTCTAATTATAGAAGAAAAAATAGAAAGGAAAACAATGTAGAAGACTTTCACGGTTTAGAATTTGGTTTTTCCTCATACCTTAAATACCTTTTAAGTATGTTGGTATAAAAAATCCTACAAGTATGGATTCCATAAGGAGGAAAGAAGATGAGAAGTGGGTTGAGGGAAATGAATACTAGGGAAAATACTATTATCCCAAGGTTTTGAGACATAAAGGAAAAGAAATCCTCAAATAAGAAATTGAGGATGGTGAATACACAATGCTAAAGGAGCGAAAGCATGAGAATGTGTTAAAAGTGGAGAATAATTTTGGTTCATGGATTAGTCCTATAGCTTAAGAGGTACGCAATTACATGGAGATCTAAAATCCTAGGGCCAAAGGAAAAGAAAAAGTAGGGAGTGAAAGAAATGGTAAATTCATGATAAAGTACCTAGGTAATGAGAAATCTAAAAGAATAAATTAGTCAAATTTCTCAAACAAAAATGTAAATGTTAGGTTTCAAGGAATGGAAGGATAGAATATTGGTAATAGGAATCCTATAATCCCAATAAAGGATACAATGGATACAATCACCCCTAACACTTATATAATTTGTAGAGGTTAATTTATATTTAGTCATGTGACAAGCATAATGAACTTGCCAATGCACAACAACAAGAAAATTTATGAATTTTATGGGTTATATTCAAGGATTTCTTGGATTGGTTATAAACAATAGACAAAACATGTTTCTTTTAAGATAGGATACACTCAAATTAGATAAATTTGAACTTACTAATTTATAAGCATGTAAATTAGATGCTTTCATCCTAATAAGTATAAACATGTATATTAGATGTTCTCGTTAAATGCCATATAATCACTAAAATTACAAAATAATCTATCTATGATAGTGAATTATCAGTTTCATCCTTTCATACCAAATCATTTTCCCTTATCTTTGAGTAGAACTCTATTCTAATGATTAATTCTACTACATATTCATATGCAGAGGAAATATTCTCACCTATTTCTAATAAAATTTGAGAGGTTAACCCTAAAATAAGACACTCAATTTATTTATTTTATGATAAGGTTTCTTCTATCTTCTCAACCACATTTATAAATCATTGTTCATAATATTTTAAATAAGTTCCGGCTTAGTTTTTTTCATCATCCATATTTTATTTATGTTTTTGTTCATATATTATGTGAATGGAAATGGGTTATAAATTTCATGTAGTGTGTCTAATTCTAGAAGAAAAAATATCAAGGAAAATAAGGTAGAAGACTTTCAAGGTTTAGAATTTGGTTTTTCCTCATACCTTAAATACATTTTAAGTATGATGGTATAAAAAATCCTACAAGTATGGATTCCACAAGGAGGAAATAAGATGAGAAGTGGGTTGAGGGAAATGAGTACAGAAAATACTATTATCCCAAGATTTTGAGACTTAAAGGAAAATAAATCCTCAAATAAGAAATTGAGGATGGTGAATACACAATGCTAAAGGAGAGAAAGCATGGAAAAGTGTTAAAAGTGGAGAATAATTTTGGTTCATAGATTAGTCTTATAGCGTAAGAGGTACATAATTACATGGAGATCTAAAATTATAGGGCCAAAGGAAAAGATAGAGTAGGGAGTGAAAGAAATGGTAAATTCATGATAAAGTACCTAGGTAATGAGAAATCTAAAAGAGTAAAATAGTCAAATTTCTCAAACAAAATCTAAATTTTAGACCTTTCAAGGAATGGAAGGATAGAATATTGGTAATAGGAAGCCTATAATCCCAATTTAAAGGCTACAAATGGACACAATCATCCCTAACACTTATACAATTTGTAGCGGTTAATATATTTAGTCATGTTACAAGCGTAATGAACTTGCCAATTCACAACAACAAGAAAATTTATGAATTTTAGGGGTTCTATTCAAGATTTCTTGGATTGGTTATAAATAATGGAAAAAAACATGGTTATATTAAGATAGGATACACTCAAATTAGATAAATTTTAACTTACTAATATAGGCCCCAACCTCACCTAGAAAGTGGTAAGACAAAGATATCGCATGACAATTATATTGACGCAAATATAATTTTTTGATCAAATATCAATGATGGACTCTGTAGAAAACAAATCCAAAATAAAAGGGAACTAGAAGCATGGTAGAATCATTTTGGTAAGAATGATATGCAACGAAAAGGCTCAAAAGAACAAACATCAACAAAAGGTTCCTTGATTTTGGCTAAACTTAAAGATGGTGTTGCAAGGCTTAATAAAGAAAACTTTATTAGATAATGTTCATAAATGCTCTAAGATAAGCAAACAAACATAGTACCCTATATATTAAGGTTTATCATAATTAAACCTTTTCAAAATAACTTCATACAAGAAATTATTCTTCATGAATTAAGAAGAAATTGGGCACATGATAAAATGTGTACATGCAAGTGAGTTCAATTCCTTTCCATAAAATAAACTAAACTAATAATTATAAGTACGAATTTCAATGATCTTGGAAATAAATTTTAGTGACATGAAAATTAGCACATGCTTGAAGGTTCGTAACACGTATAATAGTTGTTCAAGAGGTACAATTATAAAATTGAAGGCAATTGACAACTTTTCACTTTAATGGCGTAGAACAACTTTTTTCCATCCTTTTGTATACCACTAAGTATTTTCCATCTCAAAAAATATCTTTTTTCCTTCATGTCCCAAACTAATTCTCTAACTTTACATATTGTGAATGTCATATGTCTCCTACACAAGAAGCACAAACCATTTTATGGCCTTCAATCGAACTAAATCTAGAGAGCTTTTTAATTTCTTATCTTTCATCAATCTCCTTACCATTTTCTCACATGATATGACCATGTATGCATACCATTTGTTCACATGACCTTATACTTACATCTGCATAGTTGTTTGAGAGAAGAACACTAATCAATTTTTTTAAGGTCCAAATAAAAACACATCATTTTTGTAAATACCCCTAAGCTCATATTCATATGTGATCTACAAGTAGCAAGAAACATATCTACACATCTATCCAGGTTTGATATAAATCTTAAAGAATATTAAATTTGAAATTATAGATTAAGTAATAATCAACAAATAGAGACAAATGCTAAACAAAATTGTATATAAGCCTAGCTTCACATAAGTAAAGCAAGGTGCTCTAGACAAAGAATTTAGGAGCTCCCTATAGTGAAAACATACTCACAAAGACAAAGGCTATGGAGATTGTGCAACCCTAAATAAAAGGATTTTGAGATTATGCAACCATAAAGTGCCATGACCTCGACCTTGATGTTCCTACTTTTCAGGTTCTATGTGTGATGCTTTGACTTTTGTTGATGTGGCATGTTAGACTTAGACTTTATTCGATATGTTGGGTCGACCATTCTTTTATATTTTCGACTTGATATGCTTATGAGACATGCTACTATGATGATGTTTTGATTTAGAATTCAATATTCTTTTAAATTCTAAAATATTTGTTGTCATGTGTACTTCTCAATTGAGAAAATGAAACAAAATGATGTATAGATGCATAGATAGATGTTATGATGTATATGCAATGAAATATGATGTATATTGTCATTCCAATTATAGCTTTTGGGTACTGACCTATTGATGTGATCTTGAGTGTTTGAGTGATTTGTAGGATGAAGACGAGCGTGTGGACCAGGTAGAGGAGGCTAGGTCCTTGACAGAGGTTGATTAGGATGATCTGACACACACCAAATAGTTAGCATATCATGATAGATTAAGAGAGTTTTGTCTCTACCCTAATCTTATGCGATCAATGCGTTGATATCATATAATTTCTTTGATTAAGATTATGTGAATTA
>BSBK01007787.1:0-2500 GCA_027943335.1 Chamaecyparis obtusa
ACCAAAAGGTCATGGTCAATGAACAATGAACAATGCCTAGTGAAGTTCAAGGTTGGCGGATACCAAGATGAGGTATTGTGTGATATCATATTTATAGATGCATGTCATATGTTGCTGGGTAGACCATGGCAGTTTGACAGATGTGCTGTACATGATGGTCGCGCGAATATCTATTCCCTGACAAAGGATGGAGTGCGACATAAGCTAAAACCATTGAAGGAGACTGAAGAAAAGGTATGTGGTAATGCAAGGATAACTTTTGTTGATGGAAGAAATTTCCTAGATGGTATGAGGCATGAGCGTGTATGTTTTGCTTTAATTCCAAAAGCTGGGTAAATAGGAAGTAGAGATGTTCCTATAGAAATTGTAGATTTGTTGAATGAGTTTCAGGATATTGTATCCGATAACGTGCTTGATGGATTACCACCAGTCAGGAAGATCAGTCATCAGATGGACTTGATCCCAGGAGTGATTTTTCCGAATAAGGCAGCACACAGAATGACACCTACAAAAAGTGAGGAGTTGAACAGACAAGTACATGAGTTGTTACAGAAAGGATTGATCCGTGAAAGTCTGAGTCTCTGTGCTATACCAGCAGTATTAGCACCAAAGAAGAATGGGAGAATGGAGGATGTGTATAGATTCTAGGGCAATAAACAAGATCACAGTCAAGTACAAGTTTCCATTGCCACGAATGGATGATATTATGGACTGTTTGAGTAGAGCTGTGTATTTCTCAAAGATAGATCTGAAGAGTGGATATCATCATATTCAGATCAGAGAAGGAGATGAAATGGAAGACTGCCTTCAAGACAAAGGAATGACTGTATGAGTGGTTAGTCATGCCTTTTGGGCTAACCAATGCACCGAGCACTTTCATGCGGCTCATGAACGAGGTTTTGAAAGAATTTCTGGGTAAGTTTGTCATTGTTTACATAGATGATATTTTGATATTTAGTAAGACATTGGAGGAGCATATGATGCATATTCGTATGGTATTTGATAAATTGAGAGAAGAGAAATTGTTGATTAATTTGAAGAAGTGCAGTTTTGTGAAGAAAGAGTTAGTGTATTTGGGATTTGTAGTTTCAGTAGAAGGTCTAAAAATGGACCTAGAGAAGGTACAGGCTATCTTTGAATGGCCTACTCCAAGGAATGCTACTGAGGTAAGATCCTTTCATGGTCTAGCTAGCTTTTACAGAAAGTTTATCAGAAATTTTAGCAGTATTTGTGGACCCTTGACTGAAACAATGAGAGGGGATAGAAAAGAGTTTAAGTGGACTAATGGGGCAGAAAAAAATTTTCAATTGTTGAAACAAAAAGTTACAGAACAACCTGGTTTAGCACTTCCAGATTTTAATAAGGTGTTTCAAGTAGATTGTGATGCTAGTGGTACTACAATAGGAGCTGTTATGAGCCAAGAAGGTAAACCTGTTGCTTATTTTAGTGAGAAGTTAAATGATGCCAAGAGGAAATATTCTGTTTATGATCAGGAATTTTATGCTATAGTTCAGGCATTAAAGAAGTGGAGACATTATCTGCTTTCTAAGGAGTTTGTTTTGTATACTGATCATCAAGCTTCACAATATTTGAACAGCCAATGAAAGTTGAATCAAAGACATTTGAAATGGGTTGAGTTTTTGCAGAGCTATACATTTATTTTGAAACATAGGAGTGGGAAAGTCTAACAGGGTTGCAGATGCTCTTAGCAGAAGGCAACTATTGCTAACAGAAATACAGATTGAAGTGGTTGGTTCAAGGAACTCAAAAATTTGTATCCAGAGGATCATGATTTTGGTGAAACTTGGAAAGCTTGTAAAGAACCTGTTACTCTAGACAGAACGAAGTGGCTAGATTTCATCATTTAGGATGATATGTTGTTCAGAGGGAGTCAGTTCTGCATTCCAAGAAGTTCTATGAGGAAGAATCTCATCAAGGAGAAGCATAGCGGAGGATTGGCTGGATATTTTGGTCGTGATAAAACTCTTGCTTTGGTTAGTGAAAATTATTATTGTCCACAGTTGCAGCAAGATATGAAGAAGTTTGTACAGAGTTGCAGAGTATGTCAGATGGCGAAAGGAGTGAAGAAGAATACAGGGTTGTATCAGCCATTACCTGTACCAGAGAAGCCTTGGGAGGGATATTAGCATGGACTTTGTTCTTGGTTTACCGAGGACTCAGCGGGGACATGATTCAATTTTTGTGGTGGTTGACAGATTTTCAAGATGGCACATTTCATTCCCTGCAAGAAGACTACTGATGCTGTTCATGTAGCAGAATTATTTTTCAGAGAGGTAGTGAGACTACATGGTTTGCCAAAAACTATAGTTTCAGATCGAGACACAAAATTTGTTGGATATTTCTGGCGTACATTGTGGAAGAAGCTGAAGACAGATTTGAAGTTCAGTTCATCACATCATCCATAGACTGATGGACAGATAGAGGTGGTGAAAAGGAGTTTGGAAAATTTGCTGAGATATTTGGTTGGAGATAAGCCAAC
>BSBK01007787.1:7500-20000 GCA_027943335.1 Chamaecyparis obtusa
TGTTAGGTAGACCATGGCAGTTTGACCGATGTGTTGTACATGATGGTCGTGCGAATATCTATTCCCTGAAAAAGGATGGAGTGCGACATAAGCTAAAGCCATTGAATGACACAAAAGAAAAGGTATGTGGTAGTTCAAGAATAACTTTTTTTGATGGAAGAAATTTCTTAGATAGTATGAGGCATGAGCATGTATGTTTTTCTTTAATTCCAAAAGCTGGTAAAGAGAAAGTAGAAGATGTTCCTGTAGAAGTTACAGATTTGTTGGATGAGTTTCAGGACATTGTATCCGATAATGTGCCTGATGGATTGCCACCAGTCAGGAAGATCAGTCATCAAATGGACTTGATTCCAGGAGTGAGTTTAAGGTAGCACACAGAATGACACCTGCAGAAAGTGAGGAGTTGAACAGACAAGTACATGAACTGTTACAAAAAGGATTGATCCGTGAGAGTCTGAGTCCCTATGCTATACCAGCGGTATTAGCACTAAAGAAGAATGGAGAATGGAGGATGTGTATAGATTCAAGAGCAATAAACAAGATCACAATCAAGTATAGGTTTCCATTGCCACGAATGGATGATATTATGGACTGTTTGAGTGGAGCTGTGTATTTCTCAAAGATAGACTTGAAGAGTGGATATCATCAGATTCAGCTCAGAGAAGGAGATGAATGGAAGTCTGTCTTCAAGACAAAGGAAGGACTGTATGAGTGGTTAGTCATGTCTTTTGGGCAAACCAATGCACCGAGCACTTTCATGCGGCTCATGAATGAGGTTCTGAAAGAATTTCTAGGTAAGTTTGTCATTGTTTACCTAGATGATATTCTGATATTTAGTAAGACATTGGAGGAGCATATGATGCATATTCGTATAGTATTTGAGAAGCTGAGAGAAGAGAAATTGTTGATTAATTTAAAAAAGTGCAGTTTTGTGAAGAAAGAGTTGGTGTATTTGAGATTTTTAGTTTCAGCAGAAGGTCTAAAAATGGACCCAGAGAAGGTACAGGCTATCCTTGAATGGCCTACTCCAAGGAGTGCTACTGAGGTAAGATCTTTTCATGGTCTAGCTAGCTTTTACAGAAAGTTTATCAGAAATTTTAGCAGTATTTGTGGACCCTTGACTGAAACAATGAGAGGGGATAGAAAAGAGTTTAAGTGGACTAATGGGGCAGAAAATAGTTTTTCAATTGTTGAAACAAAAAGTTACAGAACAACCCGTTTTAGCACTTCCAGATTTTAATAAGGTGTTTCAAGTAGATTGTGATGCTAGTGGTACTGTAATAGGAGCTGTTATGAGCCAAGAAGGTAAACATGTTGCTTATTTCAGTGAGAAGTTGAATGATGCCAAGAGGAAATATTCTATTTATGATCAGGAATTTTATGCTATAGTTCAGGCATTAAAGAAGTGGAGACATTATCTGCTTCCTAGGGAGTTTTTTTTGTATACTGATCATCAAGCTTTGCAATATTTGAATAGTCAAGGAATGTTGAACCAAAGGCATTTGAAATGGGTTGAGTTCTTGCAGAGTTATACATTTGTTTTGAAACACAGGAGTGGAAAGTCTAATAGGGTTGCAGATGCTCTTAGCAGAAGGCAACTATTGTTGACAGAAATGCAGATTGAAGTGGTTGGGTTCAAGGAACTCAAGAATTTGTATCCAGAGGATCCTGATTTCGGTGAAGCTTGGAAAGCTTGTACAGAACCAGTTACTCTAGACAGGACGAAATGGTTGGATTTCATCATCCAAGATGATATGCTATTCAAAGAGAGTCAGTTGTGCATTCTACGAAGTTCTATGAGGGAGAATCTCATCAAGGAGAAGCATAGCGGAGGATTGGCTGGACATTTTGGTCGTGATAAAACCCTTTCTTTGGTTAGTGAGAATTATTATTGGCCACAGTTGTAGCAAGATGTGAAGAAGTTTGTACAGAGTTGCAAAATATGTCAGATGGTGAAAGGAGTGAAGCAGAATACAGGGTTGTATCAGCCATTACCTTTACCAGAGAAGCTTTGGTAGGATATCACTATGGACTTTGTTCTTGGTTTGCCAAGGACTCAGCGGGGGACATGATTCAAATTTTTGTGGTAGTTGATAGATTCTCGAAGATGGCACATTTCATTCCCCGCAAGAAGCCTAATGATGTTGTTCATGCAGCAGAATTATTTTTCAGAGAGATAGTGAGACTATATGGTTTGCCAAAGAACATAGTTTCAGATCAGGACACGAAGTTTGTTGGATATTTCTAGCATACATTGTGGAAGAAGCTGAAGACAGATTTGAAGTTTAGTTCATCACATCATCCACAGATTGATGGATAGACAGAGGTGGTGAATAGGAGTTTGGAAAATTTGCTGAGATATTTGGTTGGAGATAAGCCAACAGGATGGGATTTGATTTTACCACAGGCGGAATTTGCATACAATAATTCTGTCAACAGGAACACTGGTAAATCACCATTCCAGATTGTATATGGAAGTAGTCCTAAGAAATGCATCAAAATTGAGGAAGATAGATAAAGGAGAAATAAGTTGTGCTGAAGCTGAGAATTTTGTAGAACACTTGAAGAACATCCATGGGGAGGTGAGGAAGCACATTACCAAGTTGAACGCACAGTATAAGGCTAAGGCAGATGAGAAAAGGAGGGTATAAGGAATTTCAGGTCGGAGTTGAAGTCATGGTTCATTTGTGGAAGGAGCGGTTTCTAGTTGGTACATATAACAAGTTGAAAATGAAGAAGTTTGGACCATGTAAGATACTGAAGAAACGTGATTCAGGAAATGCATATGAGGTACCATTGCCTACTGAGCTAAATATTTCACCAGTGTTTAACATTTCAGATCTGACAGAGTATCATGAAGGAGGTGTTGAAGATGAGATGACAGCAGCACAGTGGAGTATTCTGGCAACTAGTTCAAACACTAAGGAGATTGAAGATATACTGGATAGTTATGTTGGTAGAAGCACAAGGAACAACACATATGAAGAATATCTGGTCAAGTGGAAAGGATGACCTGTTGAAGATTCTTCATGGCTGACAAAGAAGGAGGTTGACCATCTTGGTTTTCATCTGCACACCTGAGTCGTGACGGGGTCACTTCTCAAATTACCCCAGGTGTCTGATGCAGGAGCATCCTGGGTGTAAGAGCAATCTTGCATCATCCAAAAAAAAAATATTTCTATTTTTTATATTCAATAAGGGCTATCTTGTGCAGAGCTGCTATTTATGGAAAGTTACTATTTTTATTAATTTTTGGCTTTGCTCAGAATGATCTGATTTATTTCTTGGAGGTTCATTTTTGTCATATAAGTCTGCCAGTAAAGTTTCATTACCAGATCAAGTGTATATTGGAAGGTAGTGAAGATTTTCGGTATTGGCAGCAGGGTACAAAAATTTTGAACTCAATTTTGAAGGCTTTAGAGGCCCCGGATGAGGTCAAAAATTTTGGGTGACAAGCGCTTGCGCTAGTCAAGCCTGTAGAGCGCTTCGTGACATTTCTGAAATGAGGTTATAATAGCCGATCGGGTCAACTGGGGTTGACTTATGGTCTTCAAAAGTTGGGCCACCTGAAATGGTGGAAAATAATTTTCTTCAAAATTTTTGTTCGGGTTTCAAAGGTTATCTTGAGCCGACTATGATGTAATAAAATGTAAAATAAAATAATGCAAAGTTTGGTCAGCCTTATTGGCTAAAATTCTGGAACCTTCCCAGGCGGTGAAAATTTGCCTATATAAGGAAGGTTGTATTATTGTCTTAAGTAGTTCAGAATAGTTCTGGGTAGTAGAACTGGGTAATAATTCGAGGCTTTGTCCTACAGAATATTGTAAGGGAATGTCCATGTGGCTTTGCATATTATAATTCTGAAAGTTTGTAATTCCACATTTGTGGAGATAATAAGAAGTTAATTTTCTGTTCTTGCATATTATCATTGTTTCTCTGTTTCTATTATGTATTGTGGTATTAAGGGGAGCACCCATCATCAGGTTGTATCACAGCAAGAGTTCCTGAGTGTGTAAATAGATCGCCGACTATGAGACAGTTTGCACCAGGACTGTGGTTAGGGTTTCAGTGCGCATCGCAAAAATGCCGCCATGAAGGGAACATGGTGGAAGAGCTGGTGTTGTAACACCTGAGGTTAGAGCGCTCCAGAGACAAGTGCGAGCATTGCAAGAAGAGATTCGCAGAAGAATGAATCTTAATGTCAGAGATGAAAGCGAGGATGAAGCCGAAGAAGAAGATCAAGAAGAAGTCGAAATTGTTAACTAGGAGGAAGAAAGACTTTTTCAAGCCATTTCCAAGATTGGGAAAAGACATAAGATTGAGGTCCCTACATTTTCTGGAAATCTTAACCCAGAAGAATTGATCGACTGGATCAATGAATGTGAAGAATATTTTGAGTATGAAGATGTTGAGGATCCTGATAGGGTCAAATTTGTGAAGGCCAGACTGAAAGGTCATGCGAAGATCTGGTGGCAAGAGGTTCAATTGGAGTGAAATAGAGGAGGGAAAGATAAAATCACAAGATGGGATGGGATGGTGGATAAATTGAAGCGACAGTTCATTCCTGTTGATTATGAGCTTAATCTATTAAAGAAAATGCAAAGTTTGAAGCAAGCGGGAAGATCTGTTCAGGAGTATACAGAGGAGTTCTATCGACTCCTCATCAGAACGGGTCATGCAGAAGCTAATAAAGAGAAAGTTGCCCATTCCCTTAATGGGTTGAGGCCGGAGCATTCAGGAGGAGCTGAATCTGTTTCAAATGAACAGTATTGAAGAGGCATACCAATTTGCCCTAAAACTAGAAGAAAAGTTGAACAAGAAGTTTGAGAGTAGACAAAACGGAACAGGTCACGATGGGACGATCAGGTGGATGGTCATATGGTGGCTGAAATGAAGATCTAAAAAATAAGGATGAGGCCAGTAGTAGTCAGAATCAGCGAGGAAATAATTCCAATCGCTTCCAAGATCAGAATAATAGAGATCAGGGAGGAAGAGGAAGAGGACAAGGATATGGACGAGGTGGCTTCTGTGGAACATGTTTTCACTATAGAGAAGAAGGTCATAGGGCATTTGAATATCCTTAGTGCCAAGGAAGAACAGACAGGAGAAATGAAGGCCAGGCTAGAGTTTCACATGTAGATGAAGATGCTAGATCATCAAATTCTGAAGATGCTAAAAAAGGAGAAACGTTGATTAACAGAAGAGTCCTGTTGAGTGGTCAGAATGAACCTGAGCAAAGGAGGAGCCTGTTTCGCACCAGGTGCAAGTGTGAAGGTAAATGTTGTGATGTGATTATTGATAGTGGAAGCACTGACAATTTGGTGTCAGAAAAGATGGTGACAAAGTTGAAGCTCAAGAGATAGAAACACCCACATCCATATCGGATTGCCTGGGTACAGGATGACCACAAGGTCATGGTCAATGAACAATGCCTAGTGAAGTTCAAGATTGGTGGATATCATGACGAGGTACTGTGTGATATCATATCTATGGATGTATGTCATATGTTGTTAGGTAGACCATGGCAGTTTGACCGATGTGTTGTACATGATGGTTGTGCGAATACCTATTCCCTGACAAAGGATGGAGTGCGACATAAGCTAAAGCCATTGAATGACACAAAAGAAAAAGTATGTGGTAGTGCAAGAATAACTTTTGTTGATGGAAGAAATTTTTTAGATGGTATGAGGCATGAGCATGTATGTTTTGCTTTAATTCCAAAAGCTGGTAAAGAGAAAGCAGAAGATGTTCCTGGTAGAAGTTGCAGATTTGTTGGATGAGTTTCAGGACATTGTATCTGATAATGTGCCTAATGGATTACCACCAGTCAGGAAGATCAGTAATCAAATGGACTTGATCCCAGGAGCGAGTTTGCCAAATAAGGCAGCACACAGAATGACACCTACAGAAAGTGAGGAGTTGAACAGACAAGTACATGAACTGTTACAAAAAGGATTGATCCGTGAGTGTCTGAGTCCCTGTGCTATACCAGCGGTATTAGCACCAAAGAAGAATGGAGAATTGAGGATGTGTACAGATTCAAGAAAAATAAACAAGATCACAATCAATTATAGGTTTCCATTGCCACGAATGGATGATATTATAGACTGTTTGAGTGGAGCTGTGTATTTCTCAAAGATAGACTTGAAGAGTGGATATCATCAGATTCAGATCAGAGAAGGAGATGAGTGGAAGACTGCCTTCAAGACAAAGGAAGGACTGTATGAGTGGTTAGTCATGCCTT
This sequence comes from Chamaecyparis obtusa, assembly GCA_027943335.1. NCBI lineage: Eukaryota > Viridiplantae > Streptophyta > Pinopsida > Cupressales > Cupressaceae > Chamaecyparis > Chamaecyparis obtusa. Next base: position 13,745 of record BSBK01007787.1, read on the forward strand.
TTGGGCTGACCAATGCACCGAGCACTTTCATGCGGCTCATGAATCAGGTTCTGAAAGAATTTCTGGGTAAGTTTGTCATTGTTTACCCAGATGATATTCTGATCTTTAGTAAGACATTGGAGGAGCATATGATGCATATTCGTATGGTATTTGAGAAGCTGAGAGAAGAGAAATTGTTGATTAATTTAAATAAGTGCAGTTTTGTGAAGAAAGTGTTCATGTCTTTGGGATTTGTAGTTTCAGCAGAAGGTCTAAATATTGACCCAGAGAAGGTACAGACTATCCTTGAATGGCCTACTCCAAGAAGTGCTACTGAGGTAAGATCTTTTCATGGTCTAGCTAGCTTTTACGGAAAGTTTATCAGAAATTTTAGCAGTATTTGTGGACCTTTGACTGAAACAATGAGAGGGGATAGAAAAGAGTTTAAGTGGACTAATGGGGCAGAAAAGAGTTTTCATTTGTTGAAACAAAAAGTTACAGAACAACCTGTTTTAGCACTTCCAAATTTTTAATAAGGTGTTTCAAGTAGATTGTGATGCTAGTGGTACTGCAATAGGAGCTGTTATGAGCCAAGAAGGTAAACCTATTGCTTATTTCAGTGAGAAGTTGAATGATGCCAAGAGGAAATATTCTGTTTATGATCAAGAATGTTATGCTATAGTTCAGGCATTAAAAAAGTGGAGACATTATCTGCTTCCTAGGGAGTTTGTTTTGTATACTGATCATCAAGCTTTGCAATATTTGAATAGTCAAAGAAAGTTGAATCAAAGGCATTTGAAATGGGTTGAGTTCTTGCAGAGTTATACATTTGTTTTAAAACATAAGAGTGGAAAGTCTAATAGGGTTGCAGATGCTCTTAGTAGAAGGCAACTATTACTGATAGAAATGCAGATTGAAGTGGTTGGGTTCAAGGAACTCAAGAATTTGTATCCAGACGATCCTGATTTTGGTGAAGCTTAGAAAGCTTGTACAGAACCTGTTACTCTAGACAGGATGAAATAGTTGGATTTCATCATCCAGGATGATATGCTATTCAAAGGGAGTCAGTTGTGCATTCCATGAAGTTCTATGAGGGAGAATCTCATCAAGGAGAAGCATAGCGGAGGATTGGCTGGACATTTTGGTCGTGATAAAACCCTTTCTTTGGTCAGTGAGAATTATTATTGGCCATAGTTGGAGCAAGATGTGAAGAAGTTTGTACAGAGTTGCAAAATATGTCATATGGCGAAAGGAGGTGAAGTAGAATATAGGGTTGTATCAGCCATTACCAGTACCAGAGAAGCCTTGGGAGGATATCAGTATGGACTTTGTTCTTGGTTTGCCAAGGACTCAGCGGGGACATGATTCAATTTTTGTGGTAGTTGATAGATTCTCAAAGATGGCACATTTCATTCCCCGTAAGAAGACTAATGATGGACAGACAGAGGTGGTGAATAGGAGTTTGAGAAAATTTGTTGAGATGTTTGGTTGGAGATAAGCCAACAGGATGTGATTTGCTTTTACCACAGGTGGAATTTGCATACAATAATTCTGTCAATAGGAGCACTGGTAAATCACCATTCCAGATTGTATATGGAAGTAGTCCAAGAAATGCATCAAAATTGAGGAAGATAGATAAAGGAGAAATAAGTTGTGCTGATGCTGAGAATTTTGTAGAACACTTGAAGAACATCCATGGGGAGGTGAGGAAGCACATTACCAAGATGAACGCATAGTATAAGGCTAAGGCAGATGAGAAAAGGAGGTATAAGGAATTTCAGGTTGGAGATGAAGTCATGGTTCATTTGCGGAAGGAGCGGTTTCCAGTTGGGTACATATAACAAGCTGAAAATGAAGAAGTTTGTACAATGTAAGATACTGAAGAAACATGATTTAGAAAATGCATATGAGGTAGCATTGCCTACTGAGCTAAATATTTCACCAGTGTTTACCATTTCAAATCTGACAGAGTATCATGAAGGAGGTGTTGAAGATGAGATCACAGTAGCACAGTGGAGTATTCCAGCAACTAGTTCAGACACTAAGGAGATTGAAGATATACTACATAGTCGTGTTGGTAGAAGCACAAGGAACAAGACATATGAAGAATATCTGGTCAAGTGGAAAGGATGACCTATTGAAGATTCATCATGGCTGACAAAGAAGGAGGTTGACCATCTTGGTTTTCCTCTGCACACCTGAGTCGTGATGGGGTCACTTCTCAAATTACCCCAGGTGTCTGATGCAGGAGCATCCTGGGTGTAAGAGAAATCTTGCATCACACAAAAAAAAAATATTTCTATTTTTTATATTCAATAAGGGCTATCTTGTGCAGAACTGCTATTTATGAAAAGTTACTACTTTTGGTAATTTTCAGCTGTGCTCAAAATGATCTGATTTCTTTCTTGGAGGTTCATTTTGGTCATATAAATCTACCAATAAAGTTTCATTGCCAGTTCAAGTGTATATTGGAAGGTAGTGAAGATTTTCGGTATTGGCAGCAGGGTACAAAAACTTTGAACTCAGTTTTGAAGGCTTTAGAGGCCCCGGATGAGGTCAAAAATTTGGGTGACATGCGCTTACACCAGTCAAGCCTATAGAGCGCTTCGTGGCATTTCTGAAATGGGGTTATAATAGCCGATTGGGTCAACTAGTGATGACTTATGGTCTTCAGAAGTTGGGCCACCTGAAATGGCGAAAATAATTTTCTTCAAAATTTATGTTCAGGTTTCAAAGGTTATCTTGAGCTGACTATGATGTAAAAAAATGTAAAATAAAATAATTCTAAGTTTGCTCGGCCTTATTGGCTAAAATTCTGGAACCTTCCCAGGCGATGAAAATTTGCCTATATGAGGAAGGCTATATTATTGTCTTAAGTAGTTCAGAATAGTTCTCGGTAGTAGATCTGGGTAATAATTCGAGGCTTTGTCCTACAGAATATTGTAAGGGAATGTCCATGTGGCTTTGCATATTGTAATTCTGAAAGTTTGTAATTCCACATTTGTGGAGATAATAAGAAGTCAATTTTCTGTTCTTGCATATTGTCGTTGTTTCTCTATTTTTGTTATGTATTTGTGGTATTAGGGGGAGCACCCTTCATGAGGTGGTATCAGAGCAGGAGTTCCTGAGTGTGTAAATAGATTGCTGACTGTGAGGTAGTTTGCACCAGGACTGTGGTTAGGGTTTCAGTGCACATCGTGAAAATACCTCAACGAAGGGAACGTGGCGGAAGAGCTGGTGTTGTAACACCTGAGGTTAGAGCGCTCTAGAGACAAGTGCGAGCATTGCAACAAGAGATTCGCAGAGGAATGAATCTTAATGTTAGAGATGAAAGCGAGGATGAAGCCGAAGAAGAAGATCAAGAAGAAGTCAAAATTGTTAACCAGGAGGAAGAAAGACTTTTTCGGGCCATTTCCAAGATTGAGAAAAGACCTAAGATTGAGGTCCCTACATTTTTTGGAAATCTTAACCCAGAAGAATTGATCGACTGGATCAATGAATGTGAGGAATATTTTGAGTAAGAAGATGTTGAAGATCCTGATAGGGTCAAATTTACGAATGCCAGACTCAAAAGTCATGCGAAGATCTGGTGGTAAGAGGTTCGATTGGAGCGAAATAGAAGAGGGAAAGATAAAATCACAAGATGGGATCGGATGGTGGATAAATTGAAGAGACAGTTCATTCCTGTTGATTATAAGCTTGACCTATTAAAGAAAATGTAAAGTTTGAAGCAAGCAGGAAGATCTGTTCAGAGTATACAGAGGATTTCTATCGACTCCTCATCAGAACAGGCCATGCAGAAGCTAATAAGGAGAAAGTTGCCCGTTACCTTAATGGGTTAAGGCTGAGAATTCAGGATGAGCTGAATCTGGTTCAAATGAATAGTATTGAAGAGGCAGACCAGTTTTCCCTAAAAGTACAGGAAAAGTTGAACAAGAAGTTTGAGAGTAGACAAAATGGAAGAGGTCGCGGTGGACAATTTGGTGGGATGGTCATATGGTGGCTGAAATGAAGATCTGAAAAAGAAGGATGAGGCCAGTAGCAGTCAGAATCAGCGATGAAATAATTCCAATCGCTTCCAAAATCAGAATAATAGAGATCAGAAAGGAAGACGAAGAGGACAATGATCTGGACGAGGTGGCTTCCGTGGAACATGTTTTCACTGTGGAGAAGAAGGTCATAGGGCATTTGAATGTCCTCAGTGCCAAGGAAGAACACACATGAGAAATGAAGGCTAGGCTAGAGTTGCACATGTAGATGAAGATGCTAGATCATCAAATTCTGAAGATGCTGAAAGAGGAGAAACGTTGATTAACAGAAGAGTCCTGTTGAGTGGTGAGAATGATCCTGAGCAAAGGAGGAGCCTGTTTCGCACTAGGTGCAAGTGTGAAGGTAAATGTTGTGATGTGATTATTGATAGTGGAAGCACTGACAATTTGGTGTCAGAAGAGATGGTGACAAAGTTGAAGCTCAAGAGACAGAAACACCCACATCCATATCGGATTGCCTGGGTACAGGATGACCACAAGGTCATGGTCAATGAACAATGCCTAGTGAAGTTCAAGATTGGTGGATATCATGACAAGGTATTGTGTGATATCATATCTATGGATGTATGTCATATGTTGTTAGGTAGACCATGGCAGTTTGACCAATGTGATGTACATGATGGTCGTGCAAATACCTATTCCCTGACAAAGGATGGAGTGCGACATAAGCTAAAGCCATTGAATGACACAAAAGAAAAGGTATGTGGTAGTGCAAGAATAACTTTTGTTGATGGAAGAAATTTCCTAGATGGTATGAGGCATGAGCATGTATATTTTTCTTCAATTCCAAAAGTTGGTAAAGAGAAAGTAGAAGATGTTCCTATAGATGTTGTAGATTTGTTGGATGAGTTTCAGGACATTGTATCCGATAATGTGCCTGATGGATTACCACCAGTCAAGAAGATCAATCATCAAATAGACTTGATCCCAGGAGTGAGTTTGCCAAATAAGGCAGCACACAGAATGACACCTGCAAAAAGTGAGAAGTTGAATAGACAAGTACATGAATTGTTACAAAAAAGATTGATCTGTGAGAGTCTGAGTCCCTGTGCTGTACCAGCGGTATTAGCACCAAAGAAGAATGGAGAATGGAGGATGTGTACAGATTCAAGAGCAATAAACAAGATCACAATCAAGTATAGGTTTCCATTGCCACGAATGGATGATATTATGGACTGTTTGAGTGGAGATGTGTATTTCTCAAAGATAGACTTGAAGAGTGGATATCATCAGATTCGGATCAGAGAAGGAGATGAATGGAAGACTGCCTTGAAGATAAAGGAAGGACTGTATGAGTGGTTAGTCATGCTTTTTAGGCTAACCAATGCATCGAGAACTTTCATGCGGCTGAAGATAGATTTGAAGTTCAGTTCATCACATCATCCACAGACTGATGGACAGACAAAGGTGGTGAATAGGAGTTTGGGAAATTTGCTGAGATGTTTGGTTGGAGATAAGCCAACAGGATGGGATTTGATTTTACCACAGGCAGAATTTGCATACAATAATTCTGTCAGCAGGAGCACTGGTAAATCACCATTCCAGATTGTATATGGAAGTAGTCCAAGAAATGCATCAGAATTGAGGAAGATAGATAAAGGAGAAATAAGTTGTGCTGAAGTTGAAGATTTTGCAGAACACTTGAAGAACATCCATGGGGAGCTGAGGAAGCACATTACCAAGATGAACGCATAGTATAAGGCTAAGGCAGATGTGAAAAGGACATATAAGGAATTTCAAGTTGGAGATGAAGTCATGGTTCATTTGCGGAAGGAGCGGTTTCCAGTTGGTACATATAACAAGCTGAAAATGAAGAAGTTTGGACCATGTAAGATACTGAAGAAACATGATTCAGGAAATGCATATGAGGTAGCATTGCCTACTGAGCTAAATTTTTCACTAGTGTTTAACATTTTAGATCTGACAGAGTATCATGAAGGAGGTTTTGAAGATGAGATCACAGCAGCACAGTGGAGTATTTCGGCAACTAGTTTAGACACTAAGGAGATTGAAGATATACTAGATAGTCATGTTGGTAGAAGCACAAGGAACAGGACATATGAAGAATATCTGGTCAAGTGGAAAGGATGACCTAGTGAAGATTCATCATGGCTAACAAAGAAGGAGGTTTGACCATCTTGGTTGTCCTCTGCACACATGAGTCGTGACGGGGTCACTTCTCAAATTACCCCAGGTGTCTGATGCAGGAGCATCTTGGGTGTAAGAGC